>CAJNOI010000517.1:0-38739 GCA_905250115.1 Adineta steineri
AAAAAAAACACAAGTTTTGTTGTTTAGTCTTTTCTATAGAACTTTTTTGTTTCTCTTTAGTTTAGCACATTATCTTGTTGACAGTGTGATTCTATTGAGTTCGACTAGGTCAATGTGTTATTTTGTTCTATTAACTGTTGATCGAAATTTTTATACTTCGATTACAGTTGTCCGTCTATTTCTGTTTTTGTTTGCTGTTTTTGTTTTTCATTTCATTTTGTTTTCTTCGTTTTACTATATTCTGTTGCTATTGATAGAAACAATAGCAATAATATAGTTTTTGTTCCTTAAATTTGAACTGTTTATTGACCGATTTGTTTTGTTTTAAGATCTAAGATATGACAGAAACAAACAATGGTTTCTTGTCAACTATTTTTTTTCTCAAAATATATACCGAAAACTAAATTTATTAGATTTTATGACTATTTCATAGGGAATATTCGTGTCGGAAAAATGGTAGTCTATAAAGATGAATATGATAAGTTGATTTGAGATGGATGATTTACATGTTAAAAAGGAAGATGAAGTGTTTGAATATATTGTTATGAAGTTTGTAAATAAGACGTTTTCCTCACAGGTATATTACGTAATTTATCTATGATCGAAAGTTTGCCTGATCGCTTTCTGTGATTGAGTATTAAGTGACCTTAAATGAATGGCAGAGACTAAGCCTTTCAGTTTTAATGATTGTCGAGTTAAGGGACTTGTTTCATGATCTACAATTCGTTTTGCAATAGCTGCTTATTCATATACATGATTATCTTTTGCAATTACTAGATCAATTTAACAATGTTCAAGTCCCTTCTATATTATAATATTTGCATCAACGTCATTACAATTAAAAAGATTTGAACGACATTGGGTTGCTCTTTGTATCTAAGATTAACTTATATATCTGTAAATATAATTCAAATTTTCAGGAATAATCTATATGCAGATAGTTAAGGAGAACGGATGATGTAAACAAGTTAAATTAATAAGAAGTAAGATGAGTACATCTAATTGCTTTAATTCAATAAAAAGTGATTCGAGATGAGCGGGTTATGAATCAATGATTATATTTAAGAGACAATCCGTGAGACTACTAAATATTGCGATCGAAGCTAATTTTTATTTTTCTCACAAGTCTAAATTTGAATGCCAGTATATGTAAATATGAACTGTATGTTAGAAATCATAAAAAAAGAATATGGGAATATGTTTTGCGGTCAGTAAAATAATTAAAATATCAGTAAATATATTAATTGGTCAGTTTTCAAAAAAATCAGTAAATAATTCAAAAGTGGTCAGTAGATTTTGTGGAAGTAGCAGTGAAAAAATATGATTTTTGTCAGTAAAAAAAGAAAAGTAGATTATCTTTGTACAAATTTATAGTTTTTCACTTTCCATCTTATTTTATTTACTGACCGTTTCATTTGTTCTATGGACCACTTAAATGACACCCAAAGAATATTTCAAATCATCTTTCACATATAATTATATTTTTCTTTCAATAATAAAAAAGTAACAAAGAAAAAGAAATACATCTAGATATCATATATAACGAAAATCTAAATTAACATCTGAATTATTATAATATAAAACAATAATTAAAAACTAATTAACACAAATGATATGAGCGTATAGAGAACAAATGTAAAACCAATATCAAGTAAATACAATGTACGACGTTGTGTATATTCGATTTTTTTTCCAAAAAATACCGAATTCCAACCATTAAACTAAAAATTTACATAAATAAAATATAAAGAATAATCTTTGAAAACTTACAGTATAGAATCCACATAATATTGCTGAAGCCAACATAGCACTAAGATATTGTTGTTTTCGAATATCGAAAGCAATTAATAGTATATTCAATAAAAATGAATTTAATAAAGCTCCTATATTTGACATAAGCACAGCTGTACTATTACATTGATCATCTTCTTTCCATTGTACTGCTTGCATCCATTGTTTTTGGAAACCTATTGGTGAATACCATGTATAACTAACAAACATATTAATACTCATAATTAAAAAAACTTTAACTAATGATCCTAATGTAAATGATATTGGTAGGAGTTCTAACATTCTTGTCGGTGAAATAGAATAACTAATGATTTAAGAATAAGAAATGAAATATATCCAGACTATAAAGTACATTGCTGATGTATATGATCTTTGTTAATCTCTTGTTCTATTTTCAGCCGTTTATTAATAGTTATAGATATATTATTGATATGAAAAAAAATAATTGTAATATTGTGACATCGAAATTATGAAAGAAATAATAAATTATTTTAATAAATTTCGAATAAAAGAGTTCACTACTATCAATGTAAATATACTTTTCGATTTACATAGAATAAATAGAAAATAAGTTACGATATATTCTGTATTATCAAGTAAAATAGCAAATAAATAATGATATATAACTAAACCAGTTAAATTATAAACGACATACTTCAAGTTAAGCCGTCTGATAAAATAATTTAAAGACAAATATAAAATCATAATACAACAGATGAAAATCTATAGTATTTTTATTTAAACTAGCTCATATTCAGATGTTTTAATCCAGTTTAAATTGCGTTGTTTGTAACTAGAATAGGTATAATGCTATCTCTAATAGATGCATTTGTTAGTATAACCTTCGAGAACAGCATTACAATGGGGCATATGCGAAATCCTTTACATTTTATTTTATTTTCATTTGTTTCTTTTTTTTGATAAGATATCATATGTCCATAGATGAATAATAATTCACCATATATACTAATAAGAATAGTAAAAAAAGAAAATAGAAATAAAAATATGTTAAATATTTTAACCAACATTTTTTCGAGAATTGGTCAATAAGAAAAAAACAAGGTGAATTTATGGGTTGCAAACAAGTCAAAATTCTACCAACTCGTCGAGAGACGAAAAATGAGCAGACACAAATCGAACCCACTGAAGCACAAGTAACTATCGTTCAACCTATATCAACAACATCAGAAACAAATCCAGTAGTCGTTTATCGAAATCCATTAAATGAATTAAAACGATTGACTATCGTATCTGTCGTTTCAAATAAATCCGATGACTCAATAGAATGTCCCAAATCGACTACACCAAAAACGCTTAATTTGGATAATTGTCATGATACTACGAATAGAGCTACTCCAAGCAAATTTGGTGAGACAAGTCTAATACCTATTCATTCAAACGAAGTATTGAAATCTCGAGAAAATATTTCTAGATCTTCGACTATGAATTCATATAAATCGAATATTCCTGACGATGGTGTGACTATAGCATCAAATGAACCAGCTAAATCACCTTCAATTTATCGTTCTTCTTTTTCATCGTCGGCTAATTCAGAAATTCGAGCACATGGTCAAGATGCCATCTTAAGATTTATATCTGCTAGACCAAATAGAATTACTAATCAAGAATCAACACATCATGGTAATTGGAGTGAACACGATGAATCTTATTCTCCTCATGATAGTATTATTAGTACTATATCAGCTGATTCAGAAGGATCAGTTGTCGATGAACCACGCGGTACTAAAACTTTACATATTCATCCAAAAAAATCAAATCTTCAACAAAAAATTTTACCACATGATCCTTCAAGCGATTCCGACGGATCCGAATTACATCGTGTCACAGATACTAATTCACCAAAAGGAGATGTCGAATTAATGACAAAACATCTAATATGTGATCTCAGATCAGTATCTGCTAAATTGAGCAATCCGGAAAGGCGTTCAAAAGGTGTAATTAGTGAAACCACTACAAGTGAATCCGATGGAAAATAAAAAAACTTCAAACGAAAACATTTTATTTTCGTAATTTATATAAATATTCATTTCTACGATAAAATTACAAAGCAAATTATGCTACTATATCAAATGTAAAAAAATCGAATGATATATTTTTTTGTATTCATTTATAGTTTAGTATTATATCTTGTTGTATATTTAAAGAATACGATATGCTTTTGTACATCAAAAAGTTTTGAAAGATATTTTTCATTTCGCCTATTCTTATGAGAATTGAATTCAAGGTTTATTTCTTTATTCAGCATATTAAACAGTTATTTTATCGTTAATCGTTGCCTATCAACATTGTTATACAAAACGAATTTATGTGTTACTGTTACGTAAAAGAGTACATTATATTTGATCATAATCGAATAATGATATGTGTAAATATATTTGGGCAATTCAAATGAATCATATTAGTAAATAAGTGAAATAGAAAAAAAAATTCTCTCGGTTTTTTTTCTTCTTCTTCTTGACATTTACATAAATATGAAATCTTTCTGTTATGTAAGTTTTCTATAATAGTAAATAAATGTTTATCTTTTAACAACGATAAAATTGATAACAGTAAGAACTCATTGCATTTCATCATAAGATTTTTGTTAGATAGATGTCATTATTAAATGCATTTATTGACTCAATTGTTTGTGTGGGTTTTAATTCAGAACGTGGTTTTACCATTAAAAAACAATTTGATGATAATAATGATTCTCCTTTTCAATCATCAATTAAACCATATGTATTATCTATGCTAACAGCTGATCAAGCACTATATCCACAATCAAAAGACAATGAAGTCATTGATCAATATTATCCATCGATCTTCTATTCCAAATCTTCATCTGTATTACCTTTAAATACAAAAGTACCAAAAAAACATATTATACCTATTGCATATAATAATTTACCACTTTTCTGTTTACCTGAGGATGTTAAAATATCACATCAATCAGAAGACAGTAGAATACATTACATTGTATTTACACAAGAAGATGGCAAACGAAGTTATGCTGTAGTACTTACATTTCCAGAAAAATTTATTCTAAAATCTGTCGAACCAGATGAAGATGGTAAATACGAAATTGAACCATATGTAGTAAAACAAGTTACGAAAAAGCCAAAGAACAGAATACCATCATCATATCGTTATGAAAATAATACATCTCATAGAAGTAGTACTTCCAGTGGTGCTTCTCGTATGCGAGAACGTTCTCAATCAAATACATCACTTCGTACATCAAATACAAATGTATTTAATGCATCCGAACCTTTTTACTTACCACATTGTCTTGTTCTTATTTCTTCACATACATACTGGACAGCAATGCAAGAAACAATTTCAATTATTCATGATGAAATTCTGCAATTAAAAATTGAACCAAGTTCAAATGCATATAAACAATTAATACAAAAATATGCATTTCTTGCTTGTAATACACCAACACCGCCTATACCATGCGACCATTTTTCACTTTCATTTAGTATATCAAATAATCAATATTTAATAACATTAGATCCACCAATAAATTCGAATCGTACTGTTCTTGATTTAGATTTATCTATTCTTCTATTAAAACTTAATATTGGAAAATTACTTGATGTATTATCAGCTATATTAACTCAACAACCTATAATTTTTTTTAGTTCAGATTATTCAAAATTAGTTACAACACTTGAATGTCTTCTTTATTTAATATATCCATTTAAATGGATTCATATTTATATACCAATTGTACCTGATGGTTTATCTGATTATTATCTTGAAGGTCCACCTGGTTCATATATTATGGGTGTACATTCTCGTCATCAAGATATTGTTGAAAGTTTAGATCTATGTTTAACGTGTAATTTAGATAATGATGATAATATTCTTATTCCAGAAAATATTGAATTTCATCCTATACCAGCAACAAAACTTCGTCGTTTTACTGGTCCAATAACTGAACATCTTCATAATATAAAAACTGCACGATCATTACAAAACATTCATTCATTAGGTCGTTTACGTTATGATGAACAACGTGAATTAGAACGTCAACATCGTATTGATACAAATTATAAAATAATTACAATATTTCTTGATTTAATGGTAGATTTATGTGATGATACATTAAAACCAATCTATTGGAAAATTGATCATCAACAAAAGAGTTCATCGTTAAGACGATCATCAACTATTGATTTAAATAATCGTGTATCAAATAAAACAATATTTAGTAAAGAAAAATATTTACTTTCAAAAACAGAAGGTATCGAACAAGAATTCTACAAATTATTTATTGATAGTACAGCTTTTCAACTGTTTATCGAAGACGAAATGGCATCTAAAATACCAACTGAATTTCAAAAAATTTGTCAGTTACGTTCATTATCAAATCAAGATCGATCATATCATTTTAATACAGAATTAATCGATGATCATGTAAGTAAATACATACTCTTCGTATTAATAAATTATATTTTTTGTTCTATCTTCAAGGTTGAATCAACCATGTCATTATTTGAAACAACATCAAATCAAATGTTATTACCATTACCAGATTGGCCTTTAAATATAACAACACATTATCTAGATAGTTGTATTGAAGTATTTACAATTGAATTACTTCATGCACAAGAAGAACGTTCACAACCTATAATATCAGTTTATGCTTATTTACGTGGTTGCGCATTATTAACACGTGGTTATCTTCTTAATGGTCTTCAAGATCTTTATTTAATTGATAATGAAAATTTATTTCCTAAAAATTATATTGAAACAATGATTATACCTCTTCTATCAGAAGCACATCTGCTCGATCTATTTCGTCATGAATCATTCTATATAGAATCAATTGAATGGAAAAAAATACGTACAAATTCAATTGATTCAGATATGTTACAATCAATTAATCTTGAACAAAGTGATAATTCATTAGATGATAATATTTCTGTAAAACCGTTTAATGATGTTACTTTGAATACTAAGCCAACTGTAATAAAAGATGATCTTACATTTGAACAATTCTATGAATATGTACATCGATTAAGTATTATTATTGATAAAGATAGTGCAACAATTTTATTTAGAGCTTTATTACATTTAATAAAGACAACAAATAAACCTGTTGATACGTTCAAGCGGAATCGACGATGGTCAATTTCAGGTAGTCTATCTCGAGAAACAGTAAATACATTTAGTACCCAACCACGAGAGAATTCAATACAAACTGTATCGCTTAATTCATCATTATCTGGAAAAATTTTTGAAGTATTTCTTGAAACATGGCAACATATAAATGTTGAAAAAGTACGAATGAATTCTTATTTACCAAAAGATCGACAGAAAAATGAAACAACTCTTATAGTAAGATTTATGATATAATATTTATTTTAATAGTATGAAATATTATTCAGATTTCATCATCGGATATTGTTTCGAAGAAAAATGAAGATGGAAAATTAATTGTAACACAAAGAGGATTATATTCTTTGATAGAAAATCATTCATCTGCTCGTCTTCTAACTGAATTATTAAATATTATCTATATTGAACTTTATCAATTTAAAACGATGTTTACTGCAGCAAAACCAGCTATTAGAATATATGCATCACAAACAACATCTTCTACTAAAAATGTATCTGTATTAGAATCGAATTCTAATCCAACAGTTATGTTACTTTTTAAAGATATTCATGAACAAAATTTTTGGTATAAAATTATTTTTGAAATATGGTCCGGTATAACAATAGCTCATAAAGAATGTGATACAACTATATTTCATAAAATTTCAAAACATATTGCATTAATAGATACATTAACTAGCATGGATTATAATGAACAAACATTATTACCAAATAAAACAATTGAAAAACCAAAACGAAATTGTAATCTGGTAATTAAATATGACTTTGCTAGAGCAGAATTATCGAAGAAAATTTGCGATATTTATTCGATGTTGTATCTAGTGCAATGGCGGCGCGAAAGGCTAAAAGCAGGAGGGAGGTAATCAGAAAACGAGAGAAAAAAATTCTTAGCTCGAGTGCCCATGGATTTTTGAAAAACTTTCTGTTTTAACTACCCAAAACTAATGAGCAAAAAAAAGGGTCCTTGGTTTAGCTTTCAGAGGATTCTGCTGACCTGCCAACTAGCGTTCATATCCAAAATGACAAAATAGGAGAAAAGTAAATCAGTCTCAAACGAGAGAAAATTCAGTCATTTTTTTCCAAAAGCAGGCGGGGGTACCCTCGCGCTCGCGCCGCCACTGACCTAGTAGCGTAACCAGGATTTTGGCAATGGTTAGGTGACGATGAGCGATGTCTGCGGGGTAGTACGGCGCCGCTCAACCATGTCAGATCTTGGCTACGCCACTAGTTGTATAATCAGTAGGGACAAATAGATATTATCATAGTGTATACACACATTCTAAGAAATCTAATTGATGATCCTTCTTTTTTTCTCTATAGGCAAATATTGATAAGACTATAGATGAATTAACTATATTTACTCGAATGCGAAATACTGGAACATTTAAAACCTTAAATAATGAAACACGAAAAGCTCTTCATAATCGTTTGTCACCATCATTAAATGAAACTAAACGTTATACTGTAAGTTGTCTTGTATTTACTGAAAATCCAGATAATAGATATTCATTATTATGGTGTGCTTATGGTCATAAACTTAAAATGTTTAATACAACAACATGGATATGTAATCCAAATGATATATCTTTTTCTTCAGTGATTACATGTATGTATTCTGATGCATGTGATAAACTTTGGATTGGTTGTGTAAAAGGAGAAATATTTATTGTTGATACAATACAACTTATTTGTAAAACACAATTAACAACAATCGGTGGACAAGGTGGATGTCAAACAATGACATATGATACGATACAAAATCGAATGTTAATTGGTAATCGATCTGGTTTAATTACTATATGGAATACAAACAATCGACAACGTTTATTTGAAATTAATCTAGAAGATATATATCAGAAAAGTTATCATATGCAACAGAAAATATATAAAACTGAAATGTTATTAAATCTTCGTAATCAAATTGAAGAACCAAAAATCAGTAAAAAGATACTATAATTTATTTAAGTTTTATGACTTTTATTTTAATTATAGATTTGTCTTCTTCAACAAGTCCGACAGATATTATTTCAACATTATCAAATGAATTGAAAACTATTCAAATATATGATAATCTTTTGTTTGCTTGTTATCGTGATGATTATATTCTTATTTTTCGTATAATTAACCTCGATACATTTATCTATGAAGATATTCTATCAGTTAAATATACTCCTGAGTCTTCAATGCCAATTCATTCATTTCTTGTTTATAAAGATCAATTATGGATATCAACAAGTTGTATTATTTCTGTATTCAATATAAATTATGGAAATAAAAAGAATTCCTATCATTTAATTATGAAAAAACATTTAGAAGATGATCATCTTCTAACAATGTTAGGTTTTTCAAATTATATATGTGCAGGATCAGCACGTGGATATGTTTATATATTTCGAATGGATAATTATGAATTATATAAAACATTTGATGGACATAAAGATGGAGTTTGTTGTTTATGTTCAATATTAGATATGTATATTATTAGTGGATCACAAGAAGATGATACTTCAATTGTTGTATGGGATAAAGAACAAATAAAAGATGATATAGCCACTATTCGATTGTAAAATTTTATTATAAAATAATGAAAAACAAAATTTTGTGATAGTATTTTTTTTTAAATTATTTTGTTAAACTTGCTTACTAAATAAATATATTCCTCTTCATATAAGAATGTCAAGATGATTCTTGAAACAAACACGAAAGATTCTCGGAGTGGATTCAATCGCTCTTCTTCTTCTTTCGTAACTTTATTTCTTAGTCATATAAGTTAATCATCAGCATAAAAAACTAACTTATATAACCTTGACAGAGAGATGTTAAATTTTCTTTTTCTTTAAGTTGTTTATAACCCCAAATAAAAGTCCTTCTTGCACATGGTTTCTAGGCTATTATGCTTTGCATAAAATTTATGACTAAATAAAGATAAGACATAAGAGTTTTATTTTCGATAAGATATTTATCATATTGAAATGAAACTGTAATGTGATATCTTTACTCGGTAATACATTTGATGCAACGTATGGTAGTATAGAAACAAGCAGGACGAAACTTTTTTTGTATTGTCATATTATCCGTTTCTTTTCTACTGTATGAGTGAGAAATAAGTAGAATGAGTTCGTTTATCAACGATATATTAGACAAAAAACAGTTGAAATTAGTATTTTTCATTAAAACCATCGAAACATTCGATTTCCTTTTCAGAGACATAATAGAAGACCCTGGACTGTCTAATGTGTCGAGGGCTTTAGGATTGCAATAATTTTCAAGTTACTCTCATACGTCTTTTTCGTACATAATTTATTTATTTTTGTTTTTGTCTTTCTTATTTGTATTCATAATCATTCAGCTATAACGCAAAACGCTAATTCTTCCTATATTATTTTTTTTAAAGACGTAACACATTACATTTCTATTTAACATTCAAAAAAAAATCGATGTCTGCTTCAAATCAACAAGAATCATTTCCAGAATTAGTTGGACGCACTCCTCAAGAAGCTGCTGATCATATTTCTAGTCGAGGTTTTTTCTTTTATATCTATATTGTATTTCATGATAGATGAATTTTTATTATTTTCATTGTAGGTTTAATGCCTATTATTGTCAAGGTTAGTCAACCTATAACAATGGATTATTGTGCAAGTCGTGTACGTATCATCACTGATGAAGAAGGAACATCCGTTCTTATAGCACCTACTATTGGTTAAAACGAATTGATAGACGAATTCAAAATTATTTATTAAAAACTATAAAGAAACAAAGTACTCTCCTATTAATTGTGATCTTTTCAAAAATACTTATTAATTAAATATAAAATATAATACTATTTGATCAATCATTTATTGCATGAAGTTGAAATATGTTTACTAATTATCGATTAATGAAGGTCTTAAACAGACGATCTTCCATTTTTTCAAAAATCTCTTCAGTTATTAAATAGTTGATTAAACTCTTTTTTGATTGTCTTTAAAATTAGACATTTTATTTTTATTGAATGTATTAGTCACAGGGTGAAAAGAGTACAAAACTATCTTATCAATCAGAATAATAATAAATATATTGATATTATTTCGACCTTGAAAATATCAAACTTTCTTGGTACAAAATCAATCATTTCTACTGAAAAAGATAAGTGCGAAAAAAAAATAATATCGAACGACTTTTTATTTTGTTATTTTATCATCTACCAACGCATTTGATTCATAAAATAATATTTGGTCAGTATGATAAGATGCATTTTTGAAGTATTTTGTATACATTCAGTCATCTGTTTTGGTCTCTCACACCTATGTAAATTAAAATATTATATTTTTTCCTTTTGTTACCAAAAAATACAATAGAAAAATTTCACTATAAAAACAAATGTAAAATCATGCTTTATTTTATCCATTAGGATTTCAATATGCTTAATCATATCTTCATTTCCTTTTCTCTCTTTTTCGGCGTTGTTTTCAACAGCCCTATCTCAAATCCCGTTCAAAATGGAGTCGACTATGAATGGCTCGGTAAATATTAATATATGTATTAATTAATTATTTCTATTTGAATATTGTATAGGTGGTGGTGTTGAAGGTGATATGATCTTTCATGATGGATTTGATCCGAGATTCGAAGCCACTGGAAGAGGTGTTGCTCTTTGGGGACCTCGTCGATGGTCTAAAAATGAAGTACCCTATGATTTATCTTTGATAACAAGTAAAACGATTTAATAATATTTCTATAGTTGTATTAAATATTTCATAGATGCTGGACACCGTCAAATGATTGAATCAGCAATGGCAAAATTAGTAGAAGTTACTAGTACACATATACCAGATCAAGGAATCAGTAAAGCATGTATTAAATTTCGACCAAAATTACCAAAAGAAATCAATGTTCTTAAAGTCGAATATGGAACTGGTTGTAGTGCAACAGTAAATAAGATCAATAATCTTTTTACAATAATTCGTTTTCTGTCTGAATTTTTAGGTTGGTTTTTCATTTAGCCCAAATACTATGTCACTTGCTTATCCTGGATGTTTTTCTTCTGGTACTATTCAACATGAACTTTTACATGTTCTTGGTAAGAATATGTTGCCATCGAAATAGGATATCAATAATAGTTTTACTTTTCTCTTAGGTTTCTATCATGAACAATCACGTCCTGATCGTGATTTATACATTACTGTTAATCATGGCAATATTCAAAAAGGTCATGTAAGTATTCTTTGTTTAGTTATTCATTTGTAACTATACTAAATGATCTTGTAGGAACACAACTTTTCTAAATATAGATGGGGTAATACAGTATTGAATCAAAATACTACTTATGATTTCAATAGTATTATGCACTACGGTACAAATTATTTCAGTGGTAATGGTCAATCAACGATAACGCCCAATGTACCCGGTGCAAGAATCGGTCAAAGAGATCACCTTAGTCCAATTGATATTGCTGAAGTTCGTGCATTGTACGGTTGTTCAGATTAAAAGTATTAACTTTAGTTAATAATAAAATATGAAATGTGACCAGTCAGGCACTTCGTTCCCTCTTATTCTATATTTTTATTACGAAAAGTTTAACATGATGCCATTTTTATTTTTATCTGCATTGTACTCAATGCAAAAGAAACAAGTAATATAGAGAAAAATTTTATCTAATATCAATCAGCTATACATGTAGGTATTCACTCGAAGATATTGTGCAGTAATCCAAAAAAATGGAATATTCCGTAAAGATAAATAGAAAGTTATGTTGTTCTATAGAATTTAACAATACTAATCTATATCATAAGAATTAAAACATTCACAAATTAAAAATAAAGAGACGCAGGATTACATTAAAAATAATTTTTAAATAAATATATATATATAGTTTGAATAAATGTTTTTTTTGTTGTTATTTGTTTATTGATACATTTGACTAGGAGAAGAAAAAAAGAACTAATTTTATATCAGACCAAAACAAATGATTGTCTATATATATATAAATATTATGGTAATTTATGATGTGTTATTTTTGCATAATTTTTCTCAAGATAATCAATAAAAGCTCGTGTCATTGTTATATTTGTAGGTGTTGCTTCTGATGCATTTCTTAATTCCGTATTCTGTATGAAATAAGGTATAGAAGCAATTGTTAATATTAAATTTTCATCTTCAAGTGGTTGTCGTGGTGAAAGAAGAAACCATTTTTCTAGAGTCGCATCATATTCTAAACCACTATAGGTTACAAACATGCCAGTATTTATATTATGTAAACCACGATTTAAAGCTTTAACTAATGTTATACCATCAACACGTACTGATGTTATATTAGTTAGAAATGGTAAACAACGTAATATATCATATTGAGTTATTGTACCCATTAATTGATCATCAAGACGAATAGCACCTGCATTAAATACACATATTGATGTATGAACTGCATCCATCATTGCCTTACATAATGCACGTGTTAAGTGTGTTTGTTGAGAACGTATTACTGCTGAACGACCATCAAAATTAAGTCCGGCTGGTAAAACACAAACTACATGTTCCGGTACATAACCTAAAAATATTCAATAGAAAATATGTTGATGCATTCTTAATTCAACTTATTAGAGATTATTTTATGTTGTATGTAAGTAGTGTCTCATATTAAAGTTTAGACGAGTATAATACTATCTATTATGCATATATATATATCACTTCTGTCTTTAAAAATTTTTTCGTCGATATGTTCATTGTACGTCATTGGTTTACTAACTAAGGTATCAGTTCATAATATTAAATTATTTGCTACAGTCTTTGAAGTATATAAAATGATTGATAGGAAAGACATTTTATTATGTATGCAATGTCACACATCTAAAAAATTGATTATACTGCACTTCTTTCTATTATTTACTTCCAAAGAATGTTTTAATATGACAAAAAAGTTGTCACGATGAATAAAATCCCATTAATGAACTACTCCTTTCTTTATCTAATATATAAGAATCTACATATGACGTAAATAAATGTAGCTATGAAACAATCATTACCAGCAACTCTATATGCTTGTAAACCAGCTTGATAGAAATAATCTGCTATTTTAGCTGTTTCAGGTTCATCTTTAAAACGTCTTGATACTTGTGTTAATTTAGAAAAAATTAATAATTGTTTTGTTTTTGGTTGATAGGCAAAACGATGAATAAATACCGAGAATGCATTATCATCTGCTTTATATATTGGAGTATGTTTTGATCCACGTTTTAAATAATAATTTTCATGTTCATGTCCACCCATAAGTACATCAATCGATGGATTATGTTCAACTATTTCAATATCATTTTGCATATTTAAATGTGTTAAACATATTATGATATCCCATTTTAAATTTAAATTCTCACGAAGATGTTTTAAAAGTTGATGTGTAAATTCTGGTAAACCTCGTTGAGGTGTTATTGTAACATAACGTTCAGCTGTTGGTGGTCCCATATTATCATCAATTGTTAAACCAATAAGAAGAATTTTTATATTTTTCATAGTTATAATTTTATATGGTAAAACATTATGAAATGTTTTTGTTGTATTACGTTCATAAACATTCGATGCTATCCATTGAAATCGAGATTCATTTAAACGACGTCGTAATGATTCAACTTTTAAATCAAATTCATGATTACCTAATGTAGCATAATCAAGACCAAGGACATTTAATGTAGCAATCATCTGTTTACCATTTAACATTGATCCATTTACTATACTATTACCTATAGTATTAAAAAAATATTTATTTGTTTTTGTATAATAGTAATCATAAGAAGTTTAGTTTAATCATTTATATAACAATTATGAATAATACATTGTCTCTTCTCATTTAAGGTCAAGGAAAACCTCTGGTCGATTGTATATATTATTATTTAGTAATAAGGAAAGCACATCAAAATAGAAATATATCAAGATTATAACAATTAACAAGAACATTAGTGAAGCTTCAGACGCGAATAGTATTTTATAAACAAACGCGGAATATCGCTCTTTAACAACTAAAATATACATTCGTATTTTTCAAAGTACATGCGTTCATAGCTACAATTAAATTCTAACTTTTGTCAAAACGATCACTGTTTTTGCCCTCGGTCATATATAGAATATCTTAATACAATTAATAATCATTTCCATATTTCTTCTATTCATTGTATCATTTCTATCAAAAGAGTAAAGCTAAACATGAGATATCTATCATATCTATATTTGTATGTATCATAACATGTGTCGTTTACATATTGTTTTCATCATCAATATGATATCTAGGTCATAGATAGAAATTTGCAATACTAAAAAAAAACTTTCATACCTAAAGCTGAGGGACTAACAATATCACCGGATAAAATTGTAATTGTATTTGGATTTTCTTTTAAAAGTAATTGTCGAATTGTTGCGACACGAGCTAAACCACCTTTCGTACCACCACCTAATGGTATTAATTCATAAACATCATTCATTTGTAGGACTGTCCATTGTACATATGACTGCGGATTATTAAGTTTAGGTGGTGAACCAATATCATCCAAAAATGATGCTAATAATCGTTTATTTTCATTAAAAATTCTTGTAACGTTATTAATTTTAGTCAAATTTCGATATCCAACTGGATCTATCGTACGAAACCATCCAGTTAGGGCAAGAACAATACAAATAATACTTAGAAATATTATGAAAACCAATTGCCAAATACTTATTTCAATTTTCTTACGACAATTCATAATTAATATAATAATAATGTTATTTATATTTGAAATTTTTTATGACATAGATATTAACAAACCGCACGAATGTTACATTTACTTTTCAACTTGTATGCTTCGTTCTTATCTTAGTCTTGATAAGCGATTCATATTGCTCGTAATAGTATAGACGTAAATGAGAATATGTTTGATACAATAACTTGATGAATATACTAACGTGACTTGTGTAGATCAATAACGAATAACAAATCTTTTGTAACTGTATGTTTTCAAATTTTCTAAATAAAATTATCATACTAATCAAGTATATTTAAGCTATCAAATTTATTTAAATATTTTTTGTGTTTTGTAATTATGCAAAATAAGAAATTCATTTTCATATGCATGATGCTTTCAATCAAATACTTACTTATACAATGTGATCGATGATATTTGAATAAAAAGTATTTTTTTTTTCTTCAATATATATAAGTTTATTCTTTTCACAGTAGACACAAAAAGAGCCAATTGAGTTAATGCTTACAGTGTTAAATGATTTCTAAGTTATAGACGAATGTATTGAATATATTTATAGACTAAAGACTTATTGTAAATAACGAGACGGACGATGATAGAAAGAAAACAGAATAAGATATGATAATAACAAACAGGAAGAAATTGATATATTCAACATTTACCAGTTGTGCAAGAACGGTATTATTAGTTGTTTATGACTTTGTAGTTATTATTGAGAATTGTTGCGTTAAGTAAAGTTATTGATGAATGAAAAGAACCAGATCATTTATAATAGATAGAAAAAATATGGATAATTACAATTTATAATGTGTGAGATGAAAAATCATTTATCTTTGTCAATATAATTAACGTTTTGGTATTTTTGCGTATTTCATCAAATAATTAACACTATGATATTCTTCGTCATTCAATGTGCTATTTATAAAGAATAATATCTTTTATTTGATCTCTTAATTAATTTTTATATTAATAACATGTAATTCCTCCTTTTAGTTCCAAAAAATTCAAAGAATAAATATTCTTGTTTTGACGAAAATCTTGAATTGATTTTAGATATTAACACATACTATTTTTTTTGTGTCATTTAGTAATAATGATTTATTTTATGTGTGATGAAGTATCTTATCGGGCTATGGAATAATATTATTTTTTTCTCTCTAGATAAATAATTAATATTAGATTAAATAAAAAAAGAGCATCTCTTAATGTCTAAAATCAATTCAACCTTCTTATCTAGATAAGATAATAATTGTAGTAATTTGTTTCAATTACAGACCTATTGACTAGAATTAGAAATCATCGAGTTCTTTTAATGGCATCGAAAAGAAACTAGGAGTATCGCAACCTTAAACATAAACAATTGAGTTCCATCAAAAAAAGACATATACTTTCGATATTACATATGAATATTTAATTATTGAGTTATTCTAATAAATTCCTTCTTCTAAAAAAAACTATATTTGGTATTAAATAGAATACATAATAATGTCTACATTTTTTAACAAAGAAAGGATTTTTAGATCATTTGGTATTTTTTCTAAAACATCTTGAAAAGGAAATGAAATTATTACTAAAATAGTATCGAATGGTAGTCGGTGACACTATGATCTTTAGGATGTTCTCAGATGATTCTGTGAAAATTCTTTTGAATACAGTGACGAGATTTTAATAATGTTCAACATTAATCAGGAGAAGTCGTGTGTGTATAGGATTAACACTAGACCCTTGGTTAATTAATTAAACAAATATCGAATATTCATAGATTCTTATAAAGTTTCATACACAAATAAAGCTTGGGTAATAAGAATCAAACTTTATAACGAATTAATGAAAATACAGACAATCTTGATTGAAGATCTAAAAGTCAGAAAAAAACAGTTTTCTATTAGCAACGATGTTAATATATCGTTTCTATATGAGTTCTTTTAGAATAAAACTGTATTAAAACGAATTTCTACAGGTTCATCGTAGAACATCCTTCAAGGGCTATATTGTTCTACAAAATTCTGTATTTTGTTTGTCTGAAGGAATAAATTCTGCAGAATATGAAGTATAAATTTCACATATTATTATAATAGAATAGAAATAATAAACATCTCTTCAAGCTTTTATTCTCCTAGTTCAATAATCGATTGACCTTCATTAAGCTTCTATAACATTCGGAAATGAATAAAAGGAAATTACTTGACATATAAAAGAGATCGTACTAAATTTTTATAAGTAAGTCATCATATTCTCTCTATTAAATTGTAGAAAGGAGACAACTATTATTCCTCAAAAGCGTGTAATCTAAAACTTATTAGTAAAAGCAAGTAAATTATCGAAATTTTATAATATATCAATAATTTAAATATTTATAATGTTAAGAATAATAAATAGAAAGCAAAAAAAAGTCAAGGATTTATACGAATGACGACAGCAGAATAATAATGTGAACGTGGAAAATCTTAGATAAGAACAGAAAAACTTCTTTTCTTTTCTTCTTTGGATATCTACGTAACATTATCTTACTTGTTAAAATCATACGATATTTCGAAAATGGAGTTACCTCTAAGTATTGAAGAACTTATTCATGAACTTGATGAACCTAATTTAAATGGTTGGAAATTATTTGCTCAAACTTCTGACGTTAAAGTTTATCGAAAAATTGATGATGAGAACGTAAATTAAATGAATTTATCATAACATTTTTATTTACTTTTTCTTTTTGTAGAAAGGAATACAGTATAAATGTTATTCACATATTCCTGATGTAACACCAGATATTTTTTATAAAGTAGCACTTGATGTTGATTATCGATTAGTTTGGGATAAATATCTTAAAGGTAAATATTCATTACTTATTGTTTATGTAAACACTTCTTTTATTTCTAGAAGGAAAAATAATAAATGATGGAGAAAAAGAAGGTGTCTATTGGGAAATGATAATGCCATTATTTATTGATAATCGAGATGTATCCTTTTATTTTTGTTTCATAATTTATTTAAAACTTTTCTTTTAAATATTAAATAGTATACATTCACACAAAAACATGATGAATATGATATTGGTAATCGTCATTTTTATTATGTTATGACACATTGTGAACCATTTACAAATGTTCCACCAAGAAAAAAAATTGTTCGTATTGAAAATTGTCAATCACAAACCTTACTTTGTTCGGATGGTGCAAAAGGGCTTCGATGTATGTAAAGATTTTCTTTAAATTAATTTAAGATTATTTTTTTTTTGTATAGCTATTTTTATATATTATGAAGATCCACGTGGTAGTATTCCTAAAGCTTTGTGGACTTGGGCTGCTAAAGTTTGTCGAAATTTTTCTGTTAAAAAACTAAACTTTTTATTCTTTAATTTTAGTTCGGTGTTCCAATATATGCAAAATTAACACATAATGCATGTCTATCTTATCCAAATTGGATAAAAGATAAACAAACAAAGTTACCTGATGTAACTGAACATGATATTGATAGTGCAGCAATTCTAACGACAGATGATAATGATAATACACAAGAAAAATAACTAACAGATAAACATTTATATCGAATATAATTTTATTATTTATTCAAAGATTTTTTTTATTTTTAAACGTAATTCAGGCAACATAGCATCTGTATTATCGATAAATAAATCGATACTACCTATTTTTGGTAATTGTCGAATATGATTATCTTCTATTTGTGTAAAAATAATATCAGCAATCATTCCTCCATTAATTACTTGAAATGGTCTATCATGAAATTGTGTTGTTTCAGTAGGAATAGTTATTATTGATGAGTCTATTGTAGGAAATAATTTTTCCTTGGTAATCACTGCCAATTGTTGATAAGCTATACTAAGGTGGCTTTCACGTTCTTTCCAATTAGTTGCCAGTTGAATTTTTCGAAGTATAGGTTCAAACTGCGAACCATACGTAGTACATTGCCGAAATGCTGAACCAAACCATTTTGCATAGGGATAAAATTGTTTTTCTAAAAGAAAAATAAGTCGTATTATATCACGTATAAGTCGATTTGCAATTAATGATGAACCGAGTTCATCATTGACTTGTCCAGCTCGACCCATTAAATGTTCTTCTTGCCCAATACGTTGCCAACAACAACCGATTAAATATAACCAAATATCTTTTGGATAATAAGCAAGTTGTGATCGTATATGATTAATTTTGATATTGTTTGATTCATGAAAAACTTGACCTTGAGCAATAGTTAATAGATGTTGACTTGGAAATGTTAACCAATCTTGATATGTTGGTTCACCATTATCAATTATCCAATTTAGGTAATCAATAAAAAATTGTTTCATTGTCATTATACGAAGGCCATGACATGTATTATCTTGATTATTTGAAACATTTATAAGAGTTATTTGTTTATCTTGCTCAGTAAATGCTTGAAATTGTGTAGAATAACCACATATCGTTTTATCACGAAGATTTTTCATAAAAAATAGATTTAATTCATCAATATATTGTTCATTTTCAAGAAATATATCTAATTTTGGTCCCCAATCATGATCTCGCGATTGAATTGTATCAAAATTAAGTACATCAGAACCAGGTCCTAAACGACAAGCTACATATTCAAGTGAAGAATAATGTTCATCAAGTAATGGTTTAACAATATCGAAAAAGAATCGTTCACATAAATCAAGTCCATGAACAAACGGAATATCATCTGCATATGACATTATATCTATTATAGACAAAAAAAATAGAACAATATTCTTTTTGTTTTATTGTGTAATTACAGTATTTTTAATGATTCATCTCACATCTCAATTGGTAAACTATGTTGAGTCTTACTTTTACCATTAGAAGATCCATAGACGGCGGAGCGTCTTGAGTCTAGGTGAGGCTCATAGTATTTTTTTCTTTGATCGTTTCTTGATGCAAACGTAGAAAAAATATTGTTCAAGCTGATAGAATCCATCTTCTCCTTGTAAATGTGAATCACAGAGGCAGTGAAACACGGGATAAATACCACTACGTAACACTTCTAAATATTCATATATCAAGCTATTCTTCTCTCTTGTGAAATCGAAGCGTAACTGATATCCGACTGCAATCATGTCAATTCGACGTCAAGACAGCTACTACGAACAATACACATAAAAGAAAAGTATATTTTCTGTGTCTCTGGAAGGAGCATAGCGACGATAAGTGAATAAGTGGCGTCAAAACTATAGATTATCGTAGAGTATCAAGTTCAAAATTAGGTGAGTCTCATAGGCTCCGCCGCCCTTGGGAAGATCCATTAAAACAAAATGTTTTTGTGAATCTATTATTTTTGTTAGTTCCTATTTGAAGTACAATTCAAAATCAAATAGTTAATAATATCAGTGAATGTATTTTAATGATCATAAGTTACTATTAAATATAATGAACGTTTGATCTATATTGATAAAAAAAAGAAATGAGAATCACACGAAGCGTGTTCAAGTATGTATTGCTCACGTTTATATTTTAATTTGCTTTTCTTTTTTTTTTTTTGTAAGAACTAATCGCACTCATATAGTGTTCGCGATGGAAAAGAATATACATTAGTAAAGGTAATCTGATTGGCTTCATCACGCATCTACTTCTTCATCTGTTATCAGCGCAACATGAATAGTTTTTCCGTTCTAATAAAACAAAAATGGTTCATTAGAGAAAATGAACATAGTTAATCTTTTGCAAAATGTTTATTTTTTCGATTTATTTAAAATAAAACTTAAGTTTATTGGCGTCATAATTATTGTTTGGTCAAACCATTTATGATTAATTGCATATTTGTTTCTATTATCTCCATACTACACTCAAAAAATTTCGACGCCAATGAGAGCAATAATAATAATTACATGCATTGAGAAAATCACTTAACATCAACAAGAATATCAATAATAATTATAGATATTGGAGAATGTTCGATGATAATTAAAATTATCTCTTTAGTAAAGCAATTGTTTTTAATTATGAACTAATCATCAAATCATTGGTGCTCAATCAATATGAGATAAATATTAGAGGAGAAACAAAAAAGAAATGCATGTTGTGTGTCTACCCATTATCATGTTCTCTCAATGTTCATTGAAGCAAACATTTCAATTTGCTGTTCAGTTTCTTCATCAATAGGTGGGGATATCGATGAGTAAAAAGGGGAGTGAAAGTTGTCATCATGATATGATTTCAATATATATGTTCACTTTCTCGCTTCATTACCGCCATTCAAAAACATATTTCGTTTTTTCGTGAAAGGAAAATGTATATGCTTCTATATATATAAATACTTAAATTACTAATACAATGAATTAGATTACATAGAAATAAGATCAAACAAAAAAATATCCTGCTGATATAGTTGCTTTTTAAAAGAGTGAGAGAGTGAAAAGGATCCGACTGGTAATTGTTTATATTTATTATAATTTTCTCACTTAATTATGATGATAGAATAATATGCTTCTCACGTTATTTGTCATATAAGATTTATTATAGATTATACATTCATTTCAAAGTACAAAATGACTGATTTTTTTCAAGATAAAAAGAAAACAGATTGATAAGTGGGTGGGTTGGTTGGTTGTTGTAAGCGGAATTAATTGAAAAAAGAAAACGAATTTTCTAACCACTTGATTAGACTTGAAGATTGCATGTTCACTTTCACACAACATAAGATATTCAATCAGACAGGCAAAAGTCCGAATATGTATGTGTCAGTAACTGAGTTCAAAGAAGCTTTATGTCGATCAATAATAATGTACCGATTGTCAATTAGAATTTTTTCTTCTTGATAAGAAAACAAAATCTTTTTTTTGTTAATAGTCATTATAAAAAGAAATCATTTATCAAAATATGGAAGATATATAATTTCTTTTTTTCGCTTTAATCATTACTTATGTCTTTTTGTTGAAAGAAAAAGAAAGACATCACTCGTCTCGTCAAGTTCAATAATATCTTGTTAAGATGGTGTAATGGATTGTGTTTTACTCGAAAGAATGTATTGCACATTAAAATTCCCATCCGTTTGATGATCAGTGTTTTTTCTTTTTAAACACATATTTACACACATATAATATACACCTGATAATTGTCATCGACCGGCTGCTTCAGGGGGTACCGCTCTATTATGAATAAGAAAACAACACTGATCATTGACATAAAATCTTTTGATGATAAGAATAAAATACGATAATTTACTGTCTATGTGAAAAAAAACGAATTGAATTAAGTAGATTAACGAATAATGAAACTATAATTTTTTTGTTCTCTTAGTAATTAATAGTTCAAATCTTCTTATCTAATGTAATAGTTATTTGTTTTTTTAATTTTTGATGCAACCAGTTCAACCAAGATGACATTTGAGCTAATTGCATTTTTATACAGTTGTTCAGCGAGCCTTATCGAATCTCATTTGGTTTGATCCGAATGTGAATGGGCGCATTTTACTTTCACAAAGAGACAAGTCCGCCTTATTAATGTCAAATGACAGGCGTGCTCATGCTTCTGATTTCTTCTCGTTGTCCCCCTGAGACAGACAGACAGAGCAATGCTCGCGCAATCGATAGGTGAAGAAGCGCGCGTACATTATAAGTTGCTGGATCAAATCCGATTAATGCACATTTTGCTTTGACATATGAGAACAAGAGAGATGGATACATTATCAAATGACAGCATCACAATATAGTCAAAATGAATGAAACGAGGTCCCTATGCGACAAAAGAGCAAAAGCTATTAATAAAACTAAACGAAATAAATGAACATATATACAGATGGTAGGGGTGCGAAATGAAATCAAATATTCGATTGATAAGTAGATAAAACTAGCAAACAAACTTCTCATTATCATTATTTTCTTTTTTTTTCTTTTTTACTAAAAGAGCGTGACAAAGTTAAGTCGGCAAATTGATTTAATTGAGCTCTTACACTCGTTTTTTTTTCTTCTCTTCATCATTCAGTCGATTATCACCTTAGGAAGCTAAGAGCATGCACATCAAATCCATTTCCTGCTCCATTTGACAATGTCAATTTCACTTTTCTTTTCTCTGGTCACATTTTCTTTTTTTCTTCTCCTCTCAAAAAAGAAATTGTCACTGATTGGCCGATTGAGAAACGATTATTAACCATAGACATTTTTTTTCATTGGTTCTTATTCTTGATTGGCGAAAGATTAATTTCGAGAGAAAGAAACTAGAAGAAAAAAAGAGACATACACAAACTCAGCAGGATCATAATTGTACAAAAAGAAAAGAGTCTATGTAATTTCCGTTAGACATAAATCAAACAATTGAAATGGAAGACGAACAAGATTCAACTATACAAAAAAAATTAAGTTTTTCAATCGATAATATTCTCGACAAACCACAACCATTATTTATTAAAATAAAACATCATCATCATTTACTTATTGATAGTAATAATCATCATCATCATCAACGATTAACATCTGCAGATGATAATAAACATATACATTATGATGAACATCATGGTAGTAGTGATTGTTCAGCAATATCAACGAGTGATGATGATGAAAGTTGTTCAGATGATGGAATTATAAGTCAATATAATCATCATGAAATTATTCATAGAAAAAAGAAGACACGTACTGTTTTCTCTCGTACACAAATATTTCAATTAGAAACAACATTTGATCGAAAACGATATTTATCCAGTGCAGATCGAGCTAATTTAGCTCAAGGTTTACGACTTACTGAACAACAAGTTAAAGTAAAAAGACATGACTTTTTTAGTTTTAAAATAAATCTCTTTTATATTTTATAGATTTGGTTTCAAAATCGACGAAATAAGTATGAAACGTTTTTTTCCCTATTTCCTCCAGATAAGAAAAACTCATTTTTAGATTGAAACGTCAAATAGTTGAAGCAAGTCAATCAATAAATTCAGTTGTTGCATCTTTACAAACTCCATCATCAACATCATCATCGAATCATACATTATCATTACCCAGTGATTTTTCTTCTTCATCTTCATCGAAACAACATCATCGTCATTTTGATCCAGCATCATTCTATGAATTAGCTACACTTGCTGCAGCACATGCAGCAGCTGCTTTTCATAATAATAAATCTCAAACTAGTACAACATTTCAAGATTTTGCCAATTCTCTTACAACGCAAACAGCCGTTTGACTTTTATGACTGAGTTCATTTGTCTTGTTCGTTCTTCTTTTTTCTTTCATTTTTTTTTTGTATGTCAATTTGTGTGTATGTATGCTGAAAAAAGAGCTTTTCCAAGTAATCGAAGCATTTCACACTATGTTATTTGATCCTATTGCCTAGAAATGACAACTATTTTAACTATTGAGAGACAATCTGCATATGTGAATGAGAAACGCCCTTTTTTTTTGAATACTTATCGAACAAATACTGATTGAATGCTCGTGTCTCCAAAATATAATCGTCGAGCAGAAGGTGATTAGTCTTTTGACGCCAATGATTGAATCATCATATGTTTAAGGTAGAAGAACAATAAGAATGCCTTTAGGAAACAACAGTTAAGAGGATCATTCAAATAATTATGATAAGAATTTATATATTTCATAAATAGACTTTTTTAAGAATTCATATTTGATTAGAGTCTTTTGTACCGAAATAATTTCTCTAAGATTATATCTATTTTCAAATTAATAGAAAAACGTAGTGATTATATTCAATTAATGTTTGCTTGTTAGAAAAAGATTAGAAAATAATGAATCTGATAAATTTAAATGAATATTTCCAATGCGATTAAACATAAGAGAAGTCAAAATGAAGACTTTGAAATTCTATACAGATAAAAAAATAATTAATAATAGCATCAAGGTATATATATATAAACGAGACAAATCATAAATAACTAATGTAAGATTAACACACAAAAAAAATAACATTGTAAATAATTATTGAATGAAATAAGACACGAACGCTAGTAATCTTATCTATTCATTTTTTTTCTTCTTGAATACAGATTATTTACATATTTATAACGAGGTGTCGAATCATTTAGTAACTTCTATAATTCGAATGTAACGAGTTGAAAATAGAAGAGGAAAAAGAGATCATGCGAAATAGACGACGAGAGAATGTTTTCATAGATTTTTCGATTAGATATAAAGGCATGCATTAAAGGACATGTGTATTTATTTTATCTCTTTCTATATATCATCATCATCATATATTACATATTCGATTAAACAATTATGATTGGTCATCGAATCATATTCGCTTTCATAGCTTTGTTTTTGTTCTTAGTTATTACTATTTCAACAGCTCCAATTCTTGATAGAACATTGGTAACAGAAATAGTATTCAATCTAACAACTAATGAAACAGTTACAACAACTGAACCAATTAATTATGATAATGAAAGTGAATCTAATGAAACATCAATTGAACAAGATATGAATATGACTACATTCCGTTATACGAGAACAACTACATCTATTCCAGAAACAGTAACTAGTGGTTTTCTCGTTGGTAATTTTAGTGAAGTATCCGAGAGTATTGATGATCTTATCAAAATAAATGATTCGTTTTTGTCTACGAGTGAAGATGAAGTACCTGCAACACCAATTGAAAGTCCGGAATCTGTTAAATTAAATACAACTCATTATTGAACATTAACAAGATATATATAAACATTCGTTTTGATTTTTTTTTGTTTCTTGAACTTAATAAAACTACATTTGTTTTTTACAAACAAATACTCTTTTTTTTATTTATTTACATTAAATATTTAATCACATATTTGATTATTTTTTTTGACTACAACATAAAATTTGATACAAAGACGAACATCACCGGAAATTGTAAAACAATAAATATATATATATATATATTAATCAGGTTCTAAAAGTGACATGAAGTGATATTGTATACCAGAATTTTTTTCATTATTAGTATTTGCTGTTAATAATTTGTTCATATTCATAGATTCAGTATTTTTATTCACAGTTGATGTTGTTACATCAATAATAATATTATTTGTTGGTGCTGTTGTTGATGAATGTGGTCCAAATTTAAATTGATTATTAAAATAAAGTGTTATAAATGGACATTTACCAAGAATAATCTCAAATAAATCACGTCGAAGACCAAACCACCCTAGAAAAAAAAGTGTTTTTCTTTTTCTATCGAAATATATATACTTTCTGAAGTTATTTGTGAACGTTAGGTACTACCTTCATGAATTAAGTGAGGCTAATATTGATCAAAAACTCTCATGCAACTTCATAAAAATGACCCATAACTCATCTTACATTATTGAAGCAAAGACTACTCGGGAGATTTTTAAAACTACTGTATAGTGATGGCCCTTGTTTATAATAGAAAAGGACGTGAAGTTATTGCCTTGTAAAAATTCACAGTGAGGGAGGAATTTCTAATGATTTCTGTGGTTATAGAGTATAGTGTCTGTGCATTATAACAACATAAAAAAGTCTTAATATTTCATGCTTCTGTGAGAAGAACTTTGAAAAGTCTATCGGCAATTTTGTTTTGCACTCTACTGTATATATAATTACATGGATTGCTATCTGTAGCACCAAATGAAAATGTAAGCCATGCTATTAAAGCAATCCATAATGGAATAGCTATCACAGTGAATGAGATTTTTCCATTTTGTTCATTATCTTCAAGATCAAGTCGATCAGCAAGTAGAATCTATATAAATTAGAAGTGTCATCATAGTTATTACTCTATCTAATAAATAATATATTACCGCAAAAATGCTAAATGGAATGAACATGATTGCATAAATAAATGCTTCTGTAATCGTACTTGATTCACGTTGGTTAGTTATTAAACGACGAGAACAACGATGAATAATAGCAAGAATTAATTTTGAAATGACAAATAATAATGTAATACATAATGATATCCATAATGGAATAAAGACAACCTAAATCGATTAGAATTCACTTAGTTTTTTTCTAGATTTAAGCAAACGAATACATACAACATATCGCCATGTAATTAGATCATCTAAACGAAGTGGAAAAAACAAAAAGAAAAGTCCATTAGCTGATATAAACGCTTGAATCTAAATAAAATCATAATCGAAAATAAAAAAAATATTTTACTTCTTTTTTTTAACATACGAGAAAATTTCTTTGTACTTTTAATGACCACAAGCATGATAAAAAGGCAAGACATGTACATAGAAATAATGGAATAAAACATACAGTCCAATGAATATCTAAATGATTTTCTAGTTTGTCACATGTAAGTATTTCAAATATAAATATAAGTATATGAAGAAAAAAATAAATAATTAATGCTCGACAATCATTATCAGGTGTACGAATGAATCTATAAGAAAATTCGAATGTTATTTTTTAGATATTTAAATTATAAAAGAAAAAAAATTTTCACCTATTTCTTTCGCCATTTTTACACCATAAAAAGACACCTGTACAAGCACCAAAAACTACAAGCATTTTCCATATAAATAATGGCAAGAAAACAAGCCAATAACTAATTTTAATATATCCATCAAGTTGTAATGCAAATAAGATTGAAAAGATTAATAAAGAAAAAGTAATAACAAAACGTCTAAATTTAAACATAAAAAAATAAATTAAATTTTATTTTTTAAAAGAAATTTTTTACGCTGGATTACACGACTGTATATACTTCGAAGTGTCCATCCATTATAGATTCATCTACAATCAAAACAAAAAAAAAGAATTTATTTAGATGCACAATAAATACATTTATTTTTTAATCGGGTTCGTGTAATTTTAGGATATTCGATGGTGATAAAAATACAGTTGTTAATAAATCATTTTCATCATGATCAACTTTTGATTGATCACAAAATGATGGTGATTTTTTACGAAAAAAAAATCGACGAGTACTTTCGATATTTCGATTTAAATGTCCTGTTGATATTATCGATGGATTTGCTGTTGTTGAAGATATATTATGCGTTGGTAATGATGGAGAATCTGATGTAGTAAAATGATATTCAATATTTGCATAAGTTTCAAATATTGGACATAAATGTAAAAGCCATCCACATGCATCTTGTCGTAGACCAAACCACCCTTTTGAAATGAAGAACAAAATTGATTTTTTTTTAAGGCAAACGAAAGCTTTTTCTTACAATGATTAGGTGGTACTCGACTACCAAATGACATATAAATGAGTATTATTAATGCAATATACAATGGTAAACACACAACAATAAATGAAAGAGCAATAGAGCGTTCCAAATAGAAGACTAACAGTATCTATATAAATTTAAATATGAAGATTTAATATAAGAATAAGAATTTTTACTTGAAAAATAAGTAAAAATAGAAGTACACATATATGACCAACAGTTGGACTTGTTAAAATTTGACAACATCGTCGATGTAATTGTTGTTGACTCATAGGAATTTGATGATTATCATTTCGATAATAATGTACAAAAGTCCATATAATACGACCAATACAAAAAATAATAGATATACCCATGACAATCCATAATGGAATAAATACTGCCTAAAACAAGAAAAGAATTTTAATTTAAGTAATAAATTTTTTTTAAAACAAACCGCATAATTCCATGTAAGAATACTATTATCTAATTTAAGAGCAAAAAAAATAAATTGTAGAATATTAACAACAAATAATGCTTGAATCTTGAATAAATAAAATATATATATATACATAGAAAATCTATTTTTTATTTACCTCCCAGGAACGACCATGACGTAATAACCAAACATAAGTAAATACGGATATAATTGATAGAACAATTAATGGTAGAAAACAAACAATCCATGTTAAACGATATTCTGAATCCTTTGGTTGTTCAAGATTATAACATATTAAAAATTCAAAAAGAAATAAAAGAATTGTTTCAATTAAATTTAAAAATAATGCTCGACAATGAATTGGTGAATTACGTTCACGACTAACATTATGAAACAAAAACAAATTTAACAATTCATTATTTTTAAAAAAACTTACTTTCTCGGTCGAATACAACAATATGTAAAAATTCCAATAATAGCTCCTAATATTGCCAAGATTTTCCAAATAAATAATGGTAGAAAGACTAACCAATATGGCCAAAGTATAAATAACTGTTCACGAAAAGCATAAAGAATACTGAAGATAAGTAAGCAAAATGAAACAAGAAATTGACTAACAAAAAAAAAAAAAACATATTTATTTTAGAAAAGAAAATATATATATATATATTTACCATGCATTAAATTCTTGCCAAACTGAAACTCTGTTCATCGAATCATTTGATATTGAATAAGATTATTTATAATAAACTACATTATTAACATCGTCAATAATATTGTCTTAGTTTTTATTTTTTTTTCCTTTTGTCCTTGTTGTTCTTACTAGACTTAATCAGCCATATGTCTTTTTTTACCAATGTAGGAATGTGTAGACATTTTTCTGACTAGATGGCGCTAAGAATTTGTATCAGTTCTATAAGATAATTGTTCGAAATCGAGTTAAAATGAATTGAAAGTTTAATATTAAAATATGAAATAGTCATTGCATCGTATATATATTTATTTATCATCACTGTGAAACATGATTTTTAAAATTTATTTGCAAACACAAATTTATATACTTTCAACAGATTAGTTTATTTAAATCTTGAGGGTGTGGATAACACTTATCAATTATTAAAGTATCCAAGATATCTTTCGATTAAAATTCGTAATGGAATCGTATAGATTGCACAATCTGTAGGTTCTACTCGTACATCATGAGTTACTTACTCAATTTATTAAATCAACAACAAAGCGTTCTGATTTTATTAATATTATTCTTTTTTATATTTTTATTTATTTTCCTATTCATATAATTTTTATCTTTTAAATTCTTTTATATTAATTTTTTTAAAATGCATAGCTCCAGTGTTTTTGTACTAGTAAACAACTAGTATGTGATCTGATGAAACGAAACGTGATTGCAATTGCCAATCAAAGTCAAAAGTAGTAACGGTAGCGACATCTAAAATGATAATAATGTTACACTTGGAGTTAATACCTGCAATATCTTAATTTTTTAATTAAAAGCGAGTTTTATTTATAGATGGTACCAACATAGAGATCTTCCATATCAACACACAAATTAATGGCGTTCAATTGCAATGATCTACATAAGATTAGTGAACGTGATCGCCATTATTTGATTGTTAACCACATTACATGCGCATATATAGATGTCGCACACGTTCCCTTTTTTTATCAGAGTCTGCACCAAACATCCGAAACTACTATTTTCAATGATTTCATATGACTAATACTTTCTGAAAATAGCAGCTTTGGAAACTCAGTTTCATTTCCAAGTGCATCAAGAGATATGCACGATGTCGATGATTGAATGAATCATCATAGTTTGAACATAAACTAAACACAAAACGCTTCTGAATATTCAACAATGCATTTTTTCCATTATTATATTTTTTTTACTTCAATAACAATACAATCCATTGATGAAAAGCAAAAGTTGAGAAGAGCAGATTGTATCTGTTTATCTTCATGATAGATCGATCAGTCTTTTTTTAAAACACCCACACCCTCAAGATTCTAATAAACATGGCATGTTTTTTTTGTGTACATATTTTATTAAAATAAAAAATTTTGAAAAAAAAACAAAAACTGAAAAAAAGTAAAGTAAATGCTTGAGTATATATGGTAAAAAAACTAACTAAAAAATATGAGAAGAAAAAAAATTGATAATAGATAATGTCTGATAATAATAGTGCTTGGTTAAAATATTCGAGTTTTGATATGATGAGCGTATGTGCCATGTATCCTATAAAAGAAAATTAGTTAGTTAGTTCAATGTCATAAAGTACTGCAAATGATAATCTGAAAGAAGAATGTACAAATAATGAGACAAAAATATCAGAACGTTGTCCTAATTAGTTATTATCAAAAAACTGTATTAATATAACATACTTGCTTTATTTTTCACCACTCTTCCATTCAAATATTCTTTTCATTTCGAGGAAATGATTGGGCTCATCTATAAAGGTCATCCAGTAGAATGTAATATTTTTTTACCTTACAACGCATCTAAATGCGTGTGCTTTCATCTTTTGAAAAAAATCCTTTTCTTCGTGCAGATTCGTGCTGTGTCATCATCAAATTAGTATGTCGGTCAGCTCTTCCCAAAGGCATTCGAATTTTAAAATTGTGCCTTGAACGACGCTAGATTAGAAGACATTTGATTATAGGTCTACATATCCAAACCAAAGAGACACATTAGCTTATGAATATATCAGATGTATTTCTGTTCCGATAAGAGAATATAATATCATTTAAATGGATAACTGCTATAGTAAGTTTTTTCTTAAAAAAGATGTTACTCTTATTTGTGGGTGTATGTGTGATGGAAAACAGAAGAATAGCATTCATACCCATCCACTCACTCACACCCTGTTGCTCCAGGCGGTTTCGACTAAGTCTTTCTAATCCACGTGCAACAATTTGGTCAAAGTAAGCAATTTCTGTAACGAATTTTGGAATGAATAAATATACTGTTGTTAAATGAGGATAGAATATTCGTTACTTGCTGCAGACTTTATTTTATTTGTGATCACCAAGAGAAATTGGAAGAGTAGCGTTACCGCTATCCCCGGTATAACACGAAGTTCACTACACTACTACATTATTCCAACTCTGTCTTTACAACATAAAACACTCGCTTTATATACGCACACAAGATATAATAGAAAAAGAGATAGAACACGCGTTCTATTCATTACATAAGAGTGACTTAATTATGTCTGTCGGCATCGTCACGACACTAGACAGAACATGGCTAATGCAGCTGTCACATCAGTCTGATAGTGCATGCGTGATATTATTACTATATTACATAACAACAATGGCGATGTACTACTTCCTTCCACGAGAAGAGGAACGAAAGAAAATCGTAAGAAGAGGAAAGGTGAAATGTGAATCATAAAAAGGATGTCCAGCCAGTATTGGCACAATTTCGGTTATGTATAATCATTAGATAAATTTTTTGTTATATCAAAAGGTCTACCGGTAGCATTCTGTCTTTTGCCAAAGCGACGATCACCAACATACACAGAGTTATTTCAAAGATTGAAACATAAAGCAACAGTATTGGGCAACCAGTTTGAAGCAGAACGTGCTATATCTGGTTTTGAACCGGCATTACCTTCAGTTATTCGACAAGTAGTAAATTTTTCGTTTCATTTGTAGTAATATTAGTGCTAAAAGGTTTAAAGTGATACACATCCTGATTGTCTATTCCATTTTACCCAAGCTATACATCGTAAAATAACAAACCTAGGACCACGTGGTAATTATGCACAAGGTGCAACAATACGCGAGCAATATAAACAACTAATGACATTGAGTCTAATGCCGATTTGTGAAGTTGAAACACCATTCAAACGTATTTGTGAAATATCATTAACATCATTGGAAGATCTATTTGTATATTTTAGATGTGAATAGCTTAATTAGAATATACCTTTATCGATGTGCAATGAAAACTACATTAGCCATCAAACAAATAATGTGTCAGAAGGTACTATAGGAAGAGCTCACCTAGAGCGAAAAAAATATCCGGTTCTATTTTGATTTATTTTAATAATAGTATACAATCGTCGATTTAGCACACGTATGATCACAAGACATCCAAATGTATGAACATTCATACAGTTGATTCAAGATTAAATTGTTCGATTTGAACATATAATGATTCTACTAAATGCTAGCGCTTCATCTTCGAAACCAACAAAAACTAGAACAGCTTCTCAAATACGATTTGAAACACTCAATTCAAGGTTCAACAATCATAATATCAATACAAAGCAACTATTGAATGAATTGTCATTATTAGTTGATAGACAAAACATATAAGACAAAAAAATTTCAGTTTATCATTTATTTGAGGGTGTCTTTTTTCTTACGATTGATTAAATAAAATCTTTTTGTCGTTAATATTAATAAAACAGAAAAATATCATTTTCGATGTTATCCTTTCGACATTCTCCTTCATCCTATTTTCCTTTGTCACACTTTTACTTTCTACGTTTTCTACCAAACCCATACTCGTTCTACTACTTTAATTTATAATTTAACCTTTACAGAGAAGTACGACCATACGACATGAATACACACAATCCAACCACTAAACATATACGGTACACGTCACACCAGAGAAATCACCCACTTTCCAACATACACTATCAATTTTCTCTACCCATGCATGAATCCAAAGTTGCTATCGTAATAATTACAACAAGAATCCTAAGTCACGCTATTTTTTGTGTATTTACCACTTTCGATTCTAAAATCTTTCACATCACCTGTCTCTTAAATGGCATATTTTCCTTCATGATCTAATATCATTTTGTAGCACTTGATGAGCTCTATCTATGCTAAAAAAATGGTGGTATTATTAGGCATTTAAGCATTCGATTTACCTTCTGAATACAAGACGTAACATGCGATTTTATGAGTGAAATTTGCTATAACAGGAATCGAATAGGAGGTCGATGGTCACAGTCTACATGCCTATAAATATGATCTTTAAGATGCGTACGTATTTCATTCTACAACAGGGAAGCATACACTCTAAATAAAATTGGTGCTCTACTAAATCCCCAAAAAAGGTTTCGACGTTACGAAAAAGTGTCCAAACATTTTGAAAATTTGAGAAATACGATAAAAATTTCTACGCAACCATTAAAGGTTCTTCCTCCGATACGCGGGAAGATCCTTTAATAGTTTCGTAGAATTTTTTATTGTTTTTTTTCGAACTTTCAACATGTTTGGAGACTTTTCGTAACGTCGAAACCTTTTTTGGGGGTTTAGTAGAGCACCAATTTTATTTAGAGTGTAAATGGCGACGTAGAAAGTGTGTTACAAATGATTTAGTATTAGAAGCGTTTTATCGATATACGGTTCACCGTCCTTTTTACTCTTTTTGTGTGGATACAAACGGCATTATTAAGTGCGGGTGTGTCGGTGTGCGTGTGAATGTCTGTGGAAGTTCATGAAGAATGCACCATTTACTAAAGCCATCACCTTCGATCTGCTTCTTTCGCAAACAATAGCATAAAAAATCGATCTTTCGAGTAAGATGCGCGTAAGTGTGAAGACATACCTTCTGGTTATAAATACAAATCTGCACTCTCTATACACGCATCCATCATAAACAAAGCTATAAACACGCCATCCCTACACTCTAAATAAAATCCGTTTCCAAGAAAACCCAAATGAACTCGGAAACCTTCTCGGAAACCCAAAAAGGTTTGCGAAAAGGTTTCCAATCTTTTTATAGGTTTTCAATAATACCTTTTAGGTTTCCGAATGTTCGGAAACCGATGAGTTTTCTAGAATACTAAATTCGATGCTCTAAGAGTATTCTGGAATACCTTTTTTTCGTATCGGAAACCCTATTACCATCTTCGGAAACCACTTAGGTATTCTAGGAAACCCATGTTGCAAAATAAGTTGATTTGGAACTCGATGGAGTATCCGAAAATACCTTTTTTAGTTTTCGAAATATTCTATCGGAAACTCTTTCGGTTTCCGAACTTTATGTATCTGAGAAGGGTTTTGTAGAAAACCCACATTAGTTTCCGAAGTTAAGGAAATGTTTGCAATGGTTTCCACAATAAGTTAACCTAGCCAACACTATTTCGGAAAAAAATACTTGATACTGGAATGTTCCTTTCTACTGTTTATTTTTCTGAACTTTGAAAGATTTTCAGACAACATACAGCGTTGATAAGTTTTGCATAAAATATATAATTATCAGTAAATCATCTTGCATATCAATATATTCAAGAAATCTAAAACTGCTTCATGTTGTCGACACATTCTAGACTTATCTTTATGTTTTTAAATGAAAAACAACATCAGTCGAATTGTATTCGAAAATTTTGTAAAGAATACAACATTGAACTTCAAGATAAAACTTTATCGTCACCAGTCTATTGTCTTGAAGAAATAGAAAATGTTGATCTACCATTAAATAAAGAAACTGAACAAGACGACGCGAATTTAATTATTGACAAGAAATAAGATAGTCCTGCAGAAAGAATAAATGTGGCTCAAATAATTCAAGCAGAACCAATGTCAATTGATCCGCAAATCAATCAAAAAAGAAAGACAAATCAGCTAGTTGATGAAGAAGCATCAGATAATGAAAATGCTCCACCAACAAAAAAACCAGCTCGATCAACTCGATCAACTCGTCGCGAATCATAGTTAAAATGGAAAAAGCAAAAAGCAGAATGAATAAAACTTATTCAATGCTGCTCTCTATTTCTTATTAAAATGAAGGAATTTCTTTTTCACTTCTTACACTAAAAAAGATTTTCATTTCCTTCTTTTCTATGTCCTTTTTGGTTTCTTTTATTGATAGAGAAGTCTTATTTTAATTGTAGTTTTTCGATAGGAGTCAATCATAAAAACATACCTATTCTTTACTGATACACGTTTTTCATTTTATAAAACTTTTTTACTCCTCATCGTTTCTTTTAATAAAGATTTCTGGTGTTCATTTAACAAACCCTGTCAGATATTATCACTTAATAATTCTAACTGAACTGTAATTTGGCTTCATGTCAGCACGACATTGACAATAAGTAATATACTTGAAAAAAATGAAAAAAAAATCATATTCTACTTTTTCTCTTTAGATTTCTTTTCATTCTAAGATATTCATATATTTGGTAAATTATGTTTCTTTCAAATTAAAGATATTAATGTTCTACCTTTTCTATTTAGGCTTATATTTTTATTCAAAGATATTCATGTTTAGTAAGTTATATATCTTAGAAATTAAAGATAATAAATCTTCTCCTTTTCTGTTTAGAATTAGATTCTCATTAAAAGATATTTATATACTTGGCAAGTTGTGTAATTTAGAAAATTAAAAATAATTAATCTTTTTTTGTTTAGGTTTATATTTTTAGTCGAAGATATCCATATATGTAGTGAGTTATGTAATTTAGAAATTAAAAATAATTAATCTTCTATTTTTTTATTTAGATTGATATTTTTAGTAAAAGATATTCTTATGTGGGGTAAGTTATATAAATTAGAAAATAAAAATAATTATTCTTCTCCTTTTTCTATTTAGAATTGGATTTTCATTCAAAGATATTCGTATGTCTGGTAAGTTATGTAAATTAGAAAATTAAAAATAATTGTTCTTCTGCTTTTTATTTAGGATTTAATTTTCGTTCAATGATATTTATACACTTGGTAAGTTATATAAATAACAAATTAAATATAATAAATCTTATGCTTTTTTATTTAGAATTAGATTTTCATTCAAGCATATTCATACGTTTAGTAAATCATATTTCTTTAAAATTAAAAATAAAAAAACCTTCTTTTTTATTTAGGGTTAGATTTTCTTCTGAAGATATTTACGCACTTAGTAAGTTACACAAATAAGAAATTAAATAAATCATTATTCTTCTTTTTTATTTAGGATTTCCTTTTCGTTCAAAGATATACATTCACTTGGTAAGTTATATAAATAAGAAATTAAAAATAATTATTATTCTTCTTTTTTTATTTAGGATTTCACGTTTGCTCAAAGATATTCGTTCATTTGGTAAGGTATACATTTTAAATTAATAATTATGATTTTATTTTCATTTATTATAGTGCTTCTTGTGGAATTTCGCAAATCTTTGGCCAAGAGAACTAGATATAGGTAGTATATTATATGTAGGTCACGGTGTGAGTGTGATGCTACAGTATGCAAGGTCCATCACGGAAACTAGATATTTTCAGCTTAGGAACTCAGCAAAGGTTTCTAAGCTGGATATCTAGTATTTTATTGGTACTGGTTTTTTACGGGTTTTCGGTAGTTCGGAAACCGGTTTTGAGTTTCCGAACTGAGGGTTTTGTATGGTATAGCTACGGGTTTTTAATGGGTTTCCGATAGTTCGGAAACCGGTGTTCGGAAACTCTTAACGAGTTTCCGATAGTAACAAACTGGGAAACTCTTATTCAGTATCCGAGAATACTGATTTTATTTAGAGTGTAGTCGAAGACATCCGCAGAAATAACGTCACAAACTGTCTCGAATCAAGTCGACTCAAAACGAACAGAGTTAAGCAGTATCTCACGTACACGTAGCAAAACTACATTCCAGCCGAGCTATTACCCTTTTCGATTCATTCTAAGATCGGCATCACAAATGCTCGTAAACTCGCGACAATCGATCGATCACTAACAAGCTATCCAAGTGATTCTTTCAGTGCGTATTCTACCGACAGCCAAAAATAACCGATTCATTAATATTCAGGTTTTATTAAAAAACCCTTCCCTCGGCTAGGAATATCATATGTCTTTTCCTTTAACATTCGTAAATTAACATCAATTAACACTGCACTATTTATGCCACCAAAAATCCGATAAAAATACCGATTCTATCGCGATATAGAAACCGATCAATTATGAGATGTATCGCGATCAAATCGTCAAACATAAAGACTTTCCCTCGCTTTTCTTTTTCAAAACTCTTAATTTCTGGTGATTCCGATAAAATAACCGTTCCTTTCTGCCGATGTAATCGTCGATTTCCTTTTAAATCGCCATTAATCGTGAAAGCCTAGCCGACTTTTATTACATGGCGACCGCTCCATTGTCCCCTTATTTTTCATTTTAAAGTAAACTTCTTCAAAACTATCTCGCGCATTTTGACATACTAAATGTACAGTACTATAAGGAGATGCAACTACACGGAGCCAATTCATGACATATATATAATTCCCAGGAAGATTCTATTCAAATATTTTCTTCAGTTCCTACTAACGATTTCGAGTTCATTACATGATGGACAAACACACACCAAATGAATAATTCGTAAAAAGACTCTATTCAAATAGTTTCTTCAGTCCGCACTAATGATTTCGGGGTCATTACATGATGGACAAACACACACCAAATGAATAATTCTTATGAAGATTCTATTCAAAGAGTTTCTTCAGTTCGCACTGACGATTTCGAGTTCATTACATGATGGACAAACACACACCAAATGAATAATTCATAAAAAGACTCTATTCAAATATTTTGTTCAGTTCGCAACCAAAGTTTCTAGTTCATCACATGGTGGAAGAAGACATTACAAATGGGCAGCTCAAACAAACATTCATCGCC
>CAJNOI010000518.1:0-27889 GCA_905250115.1 Adineta steineri
ATGAATACAAGTGATATATTGGCAGTATATTCTTGAAAAAGTTCAAATAGAAAATAACCACCCTAATAAAAGACATAGTTTATTTGATTTTTCTTTATATTATCAATACTTACAGGACAAGCAAATGGTAAACTGACAAGAAAAAAGACTATACAAGTTATAATAACAAGTAGCCATCGTTTTTTTGCATATCTTGGAAAGAATTCCATAAGTGCAGTAATTGTTACATCTGTAGAAGCAAACTAAATATACACAAATTTAAATTATAAATAAAAATATAAGATTAACTTACTTGAGTACCAAGCCCAAGAGCGAGAAGCATTGCAAAGAAGATAATAGCAAATATAGGACTAGCCGGCATTTTCGATAATGCTTCCGGATAAGTAATAAATGCTAAACCAGGTCCTGATGATTTAGCATATACATCGACATCTACGCCTAATGATCTAGCAAGAAATCCAATTGTAGCAAAAACGGCAAAACCAGCAAAAACACCAGTAAAACAATCACATGAAACCACAATACACATTTGCCTATTATTTAAATATAATAAAACGTTATAAATCAAAAAAAAAATTTATATTTACTTGTAAAAATTATTTTCGAATTTATTAGCTGCTGAATAAGCAATAAGTGAACCAAAACAGACACTTAGAGAAAAGAAAACTTGAGCTGCTGCTGCTTGCCATATCTAAAAGAAAATAATATATATCTTTTTAGTTAAATTCTTTTTTTCATTATATGTACCTTAAAATCACCGAGTAGCTCAACCCTTGGCTTAATATAATATAGTATACCGTCATCAGCTCCTTTGAGAGTAGCAGTAAAAATGATTAATATAAGAAGAACAATATATGGAAAGATAGCAGTAAAATAGGCAACCTATATTAATAAATAATAATAATAATAGTATTAAAATCATAAATTATTTACTTTGCCCGATGATTGAACACCACGAATAATACATAAACAAATGATTATCCAAGCTAAGAGCAATAATAGGGTCATATAAAGGCCTGGAGTGCCGAAATCATCGAAACTCGAACTTTTATTCAAAAGTAATCGACTATAAAAACATAATAAAAATATATAATGAGATTCTAAAAAACTTACTAAAAGAATTCTTCAGTAGCTGCTACTCTTCCAGTAGTATTGATTGCTTGACAAGCATAATCAGAGGCGTTTACATATTGTTCTGCTGTACAATTATATGTTGTTCCATTGTCACTAAAAAAGCTAGATTGATCACCAGGCTCAAAACATCGATCTGTATTCCAAAATTGACCACATTTAGACCATAAAAGTTTGGTACGAAACGAAAGAAAAAAGTAGAAGAGAGACCAAGCAATAAGAACATTGTAATAGATGGTACCTAATACACTATTGATGATCATAGCAATACCCACACCTAGAATAAAATAAGAATTAATAAGAATAAAGAAATTATTTTTATACATACCCTGCCATCCTCTGGCAAGAACGAATCCTGTACCAGGACCTCGACTAGTAAATTGTCCAAGAGCCAATTCCAGAAAATAAAGTGGAGCTCCAATTAGAAAATAAATAATGAAATAAGGAATAAGAAAAGCACCTAAAATATTTTGAGAAGTAAAAGAAAAAAAGAATGAATCGATTAAAACTAACCTCCACCATTTTGTGCTGCGAGATAAGGAAAACGCCAAACATTACCAAGACCAACTGAATTCGAAATAAGTGATAAGAGAAATTCAATAGGTCGATCCCATTGATGAGCATTTTCTTCCTAAGTAAAATTTCGATTAATAAATAATATCTTCACAAAAATTATCACTCACATCATCGTCAGGATTTACATTATCACCAACAATTTTATTCTCTGGATCATCAACAACAATAACTTTTGTTGGACGAAACTAAAATTAACAGTTATTACAAATGTTTTATCATTTCTTTTTTAATATGATGAACTTACTCTATTGATAATTTTATTGAACATAATTCCTCAACAATTGATAGATCGCGTTATTTTGCTACTGTCATACAAGGACAACAAAATAACTATGATATATAAGGGCACCTTTTATCGACAAACATTATGACGAGATGAAAAGAATAATGATATAATGCAAATAAGCCGTATCTAGAGTACAAGAGCAAGAGAGTATAAATATTATCTTTACGATGTTTCTCTTGCGCTTTTGCCGAGTCAGCAAAGTAAATTTCAGATGAATTGTTGCAGGTAGAAAGAATCGAAATTTCATTTGAAAATAGTTGCAAAATAAAAGAAAAGATAATGAGAAATTTTTCATTCAGAACAGAATATTACAGAATGACACTGCTTATATTTTTTTATTTAATAGATAATCTTATCTATCGAAATTAATTTTTACGTAATTTTCGCGATGATTCATCATTGTAGATATTTTAAAAAAGAATATTCTTTGGTAAGAAAATAATGATTATTAAAATGCTTTCATTCTTTCTTCATTTTATTTTATTCTTTGTCATTGTTTGACTAAGCTAGAGCGAAGAAAAAGATTAAAGCTAAAGAAAAAGGTTTATAGACATTGAAAATCATAATCCATATAACATATTTCACCTTTATAAATACTTATTCATTCTTTTATAATATGATAAGAAGAAAAATATAAGATCATATACAATTGTGATTCAAAAGATAGATTAGATATTTTTATGAATAAAGTCAACTGATACGAATTGTTTTGATCTGTAATGTCCTATGTCTTCAAAATCAGCGATTACTTAATGGATTTTTCTGATAAATACAGAAGATTATATTATTTAACATGAAAAAAATACATTATAGATTAAAAAAATCGGTAATCCCAATTTTGGCCGAAAATAAAAATGTCGAAAACCTTTTAAATATAAAAAATGAAATACTCGAAGAACGGCTGTTTCGTAGGCGTGAGTGTGGATGTCGATGAGGTTAACAGAAGATACACCCACACCAAAGATTTTTTTACAATATGATGTTAATTGTATATAATATATTTTAATATCTTACTAAAATACACCCATTTGATTCTAAAAAATATCCCTTATTCAATACCCTTCTGAGAGTTGCTTTCGTACATATATTCGAAATAGTTAAAAATTGAAAAACATTGATAAAGTTATATATGTGATCTGGAATTTAATATAGGAATTTCTATGAATTAAAATTAACAATAATAACAGCGTATATTTCAACACAAATCATTTTGCTTAATTCAAAATATAATTAATTTCTTGTAGACACTAACATAAATCCTGAACTTATGATGTGAAAGTTTTGATGCAATATGTTCATTCATTTTTTTGCGACATTGAAATAATAATTGATGATCAACAACTATATCAGCTAAAATAGAACTTTCAACTCTTGTTGAATATTTTTAATAAAAATTCGTTTTTTTTTCTTTTAACAAATCATTTATCTTTTTGTTTGAATTATGTTTATTGTGATAAAATATATTTTTTTAATGATAATTTTAATATAAACATTGAGATAATATATTTAGCTCTTAATTTGATCAAATTTTTACAGAAGTTGTCCATATATAAAAAGTTAAAATATGAACATAATAACTGATTCTTGCATTATGAATATTCATTTAGATCTTGATCAAAAATGTATAATAAAAATACTACCGAAATATTTCAATTACTCGAAATTAGATCCATTTCAGTTTGGTGTTTTTTAATATTTGATTGAATTGAATATATTTTTAGTTAATGTACGATCTATTGATTTTTTTCTTTAGGTGTTTTCTGTTGAATAATGTAAATAAATTTCTGAATTTATTTTTTGATAGATCCATATCTTTCTTTTTTATTTATTTATTGGAAAGAGGACCATATATTGCAAATAAAGGATTGAACAAATTAATATTACATCTTGTTATAAAATGAGAGCTTATATTGTTTTACTGAAAATAATTTTAAAAAATCTAATGTATATTAGTCAGTTTTGGTTTTCTTTCGTGTAATATACGTATATTTGTCTATTTATAAGATCCAACATAAATCAGCAATAAATAAAATAATTTTAAAGACATTTGGGTCATTATTTTATTTATTTACTGTTGACTTTTATTTGAAATGTTGTAGAATATTATCTTATAAACAGTCTATAATAAATAAAAATCTATATTTTAGTTTTAATTTGAAGAAATTATTCTATAGTTTGAGCAAGAAAAGAGATCTTCTCAGAAAAAGCTTTTAAATGAAAGATATTTATTATACCATAACATCATTTGAAATATGAAGTGGTTGATTAGAAATAAATTTCTCTGACAAAAAACAACGATTTGTATCATGCAAGAAGCTCAATTTTCGAATCACTGGAGCAGATAATTATTCTGTTTTACTTTTTCAATATCTAATTCAATCTATATTAAACTGGCAGTATTTAAATGTACTCTTTGCAAAAGTATCTTAATTCATATCGATTTTTGTGTTTATGAACTCAATATAGACCAATACAATTAATTAGAATTCTATTACGGTACTCCTAAAATTATACAGACATCTTTTCTAATTAGAATAATATGATGAATTGAAGGCATTTGCGAAATGAACAAGGACGAGAATATTGAATAAATTATATCAAATTTGATATGTTCTCTAAATACGGGCGGTAAACATATTTCATAACTACCAACTCTTTTATACTCGACATAATATATATCATATTTCTAATATTTTTGACAACCCGATAATAGTTTATAGGAAATGAGATACATAACATGCAGAATATCAAACCGCCCATATACAATTAAATAGTGAAACGACTCGTGTTTACTTAAGTCGGCCTATGCGCAATCCTTAACGAAAGATGAAAGATGAAAGTTGCTAATATCCATGAACAGTTTGAATATTTAAAAGAATAGCTCACCGTGAACTATCAGTGACTTTTTAACATAGAAGTCCATACGAACATGATTGAGTACTATTTTATTACATACTCGGATCAATAAATCTTCGGAATGGATATAGTAAAATGACAATAGATGGTACATAAACTATTAATAAAAATCTTTCGTCAAGTATGCGATATTGAGCAATATAACTTAATTCCACGTTTTCTTGTCAAGTAAGGAAAACTGAAACAATAAAAACATAGTCACAGCATTTGTTCCTACGATGATCTTTTTCCACACTGTGCATTGATGCACCAGATATATAGCATATTTGTTTCTAAAAATGAAATAAACAGAAAGACACACTCAATCGATAGGCTCAACTTCAAACTTTTCCAATGATTTCACGTCTAATATCACCGGTTATATGTTCCACCTTCATCTACGTGACATAATCCTTCAATCAGACCGAAGATCAGATGCACCTGCACTTCAGACACTCCTAACATGTCCCACATCCTAACAATGTCATATCTTCACTGCACTGTAACGTATATACTTCCTGTATGTCAAATTTTTACCATGTCTATAGCTCTACTTTCCTGTCTTCTTAATAAACAAGATTATAAGCCCCGCTAAAAAATATTGACTTTCCCATTACCTTAACCATTTCCGATCAGATTCTACACATCAGGCACCTCGCTTTGTGCTCCACACTTTTATTAAAATAATCAACATTAACTAACAACGTTATCCGCACATAAACAAGTAGGAGGATGAGGCCTTCTACGATTAAAAATACGATAACGATAAGGATAAGGAGGATTAGCAATAGCAGCAGCAGGATTAGCAATAGCAGCAGCAGGATTAGCAATAGCAGCAGCAGGACTAGCAATAGCAGCAGCAGCAGCAGCAGCATAAATACATGTTTTTTCATCACGAGCCGCGAATTGTTCCCAAATACCCTCATTCTGCCAACGCTGATGATCATCTGCTTTCCAATCTTTCCATTCCAGATTCTTTTGACCTTGGAGCCATTTCCATATTGCCGGATCACCAGTAAAGTACCAGTCACGACATTTACTACAACTCGCACAAGCACGCCCTTTACAAGGGAGCTCCGCATAGGTACCAGGAGTAGCGAATTGTTTTTCTAAATGAAAAAATAAGAGAGTTAATAGTTTCATGTCGATTTTGACAATTTTATTCTTTAGTTAGTATAATTGCTAATAATAATGGAAGGATGTATTAGAGAAATTTTGTCGACTTATTAAGCAGATCAATTAATGTAAAACTCATAAGTCAGAGAATTTTTCCGTCCTTATAAGAATATGAGCATGCCATGTTTACTTCAGACTCCTGTAAATATTTAGACCTATTATTCTTCAAACTAAATCACACAATGTAGGCACTGTGATAGAAACTCTTATCTAAAATTGGAGCAGTCTTATTAGACTTTTTGAAGAGATGATATTAAAGCTTCTTCTAGGAGTGTCACTTTAACTTTGCTTTAACAGTTAAAGTAATACACTTTAACTTTAAGTTTTAAAGTTAAAGTAAAAACACTTTCCACTTTAACTTTATTTTAAAGTTAAAGTATTTTAAAGTAATCTGATAACGGTCAAAAATAAATAAGGGAAACATTTTCAATACTTTACATATTTTTTTTAAAGTTGAAGTGTAGTGATTTTACTTTAACTTTAAAGTTTAAAGTTAAAATTCTAGCTTTAAACTTTAAGCACTTTAACTAATAAAGTTAAAGTTAAAGTGACACTCCTAGCTTCTTCGTCCGCAAAGATTTCTTAAACTATTTGTTCTAATTCTTAAGCTGGAAATATTCATATCCGACTGGTCCAATTATATCAATACTAGATTTAAATTTCCAATAGCAAGATGTTCATATTCATACTAGGGGTAGGACAGTTCCATATTAGTTCCATTCTCAGGAACTGTATTAACAGTTCTTTTGAATAGAACTGAACTGAACCAACAGTTCTTTGAATAGAACTGAACTGAACCAACAGTTCTTTGAATAGAACTGAACTGTACTAACAGTTCTTTGAATAGAACTGAACTGGTAGTTCTTTTGACCAGTTCATCCGAACTTGGAACTATGAACTGTCCTACCCCTAATTCATACTTGAAATCGTTTGCTCGAAAACTAGATATGAACTCAGATGGTGAACATCGTAAAGAAGCAGCGCATACGATAGAAAAACATAGTCAGTGCCCATCCCATTATCGAAAACTTCATCTTTTTTTTGTATATTATCATATGACTGATAATGGGCACTTTTTATTATGTTGACATCTTGAGGGTGTGGGTTGATGTGGGTGTTGTTCTTATCTAACCCTCACGCTCACATTCACGCGAGATCGGGTTCTGACTGAAACCTAGACTAATCGAGCCCGAGCCCTGATCGAGGCCGAGACTAGCCGAGTTCGAGCCCTGACTGAAACCGGGATCCGATCGGGATTGAGACTAACCGCGCCCGAGCCCTGACCGAGAGTCTCGACTTCGTCTCGGGCTAGGCACATCCCTAAGTAGCGGAAAGCTCCACAGAGGTCTCTGCTTAACAAAATTTAAATAATGAAACTATTCCGATATTTTTCAGATCACTTGCGTAGACCACAGTTTTGTAAAAACATTTCAGTAAATCTCATCAAATATTTGCCTGAATAATTAATTAAATTTTATTCCTCAGAAAGCAATCGATTGTAACAATTATTGATCGAATTTGGGCGATAAAAAGGCTAAAAGATCACTCAATAGTTCATACAAAGTAGTATTCGATGAAGCTCAATAGTTTCAGATAAATAAATGTTGCTAATCTACAAGTGACGAAAACTACATTCATTTATTTTGTTTAATAAAATTTTGTCTTCTTTTTCTGATATATTACTTACTCATGAACTTGTTAGGTAGTTGATTTAGTTGTTCAGAGAGCTCTTCGATTCTCCTTTCATGTGTTTGAATGTCAACTTTCTGCTGTTCCAGTTGTGTCGTCAATCTATTGATCATTTCAGCTTGCTGTTGTTTATAAACAACGGAATCTTGTCGAAATTGACGAAGTTGCTCACGTAAACATGTATTTTCAGTATGTGACGAAGCATCACGTCTGAAGTACGTAACATTACATTCCGAACAGTTCATTCCAATCGAGCCACAATTATCCTGATGTTTTGATAACTCTTTTTCCAATACTGTCGAATGACAACCAGAGCACTGTTGAAGTTTGTAACCACATTCTATTTCATGTTTCTCAAGTGCTTCGTATCCAATTATCTAAATGGAACATGAACAAATAATGATTATATTTCTATTTCTTTGCTAAACTCTCACCTCTGGACATCCATTTGGTTGGTTAATACATCCAAATTGCAGTTTGGCCAGTTGTTTTATTACAAATGGAGAACATCTTCGTTCAGCATAATCTCGACACTGTGGACAATTTCCTGGACTTTTGACAAGCCAACTCTTGATACACTCAGAGCAGTATAAGCTATCACAATTATTACAAGCGATAGGTTTCCAGAGAAGATTAGTGCAAATAATGCATTCCAAATCCTCCACATTTACTCCAGAAGTGCCTTGTATACGGTTCAATAAGGAATTTTGTGATTTAGTCTCCATCTAAGAAGTTGATAAACACAAAACGTTAATGCAATCTGTTACAGTAGTAGACGAAAAGGAAAATTACTCAGATATGCTATGAATTCAAAATAAATTAAGTTCGAAATATTCTCTACATATGTATATGGCTCCTAGTATTCGTTATAAAAGAAAAAGACAGCTAAGATACATTTTCACGACTGTAATTATACATCTTCCAAGGATTTTTATAGAAGAGATCTCAGTTTTTCAACAAAGAAAAGATGCTACTTTAACTATACTCTCGGAGAATTAAAGCGGTTGAAATAAAATTATTTCTACTCATACAACAATATATATATATACCAAATGTAAATTCAACAGAGAAACCTTAAAAAGCCAAAGCAAAAAAAAATCAGAGACACATTTTATTTACTTTCTCTAATGGAGAAAATGTCTTTTTTTTTGTTCTATTGTAAATATTTTGCAATAATGCAGAAGAAACAAAGCATCAACATATTTACCTTCTGAAAGTGGCTGCCATAACTATGTTGCGTTCTTCAGTAAATAAAAGTAACTCAAAATCTTGAAGAATAGCTGTGAACCGATGTAAGATTGAAAAACAAATATGCAACGATATTTTGTGAAGGTGTGAGTGAAGGTTTACTTGTTTATCAGTCGGCACACACCAACCCACGCACACACCCTCTCTCAATCCGGTCAATATAAAAAGTTTTTTATTTATAACTATTCTTTATTATAAAGAGCAATAAAAGTAATAAGTAATATTCTTATTGAATTGCATAGGAATACATGCAAATAGTCATTTGTTTATTCCTCGAATATACTCGATTTCAAAATCGAATGTTTGCATACATCTTGAGGGTGGGTGTGGGTTCAGAAAAGATAGATATCCACATTCTAACCCACATTCATACCAACACCCTTGGTGTAGAAAAATACATGTATCTTTAAACAGGTAAATATACACTGAATTACATAAACTATAATGCGTGTTTAATTCAAACTAGTATATCATTAGAATAAATTAAATATATTACTATTTATCTTCTCAAAAATTTCTTATTAAATATATTCTTGAAATGCTAAAGATCGTTGTTCATTATGACATGGACAAATATTTGGATGATTTATACATGCTAATCGTTGTGCTTCTATTGATTTTATATTCAATCTTTCGACTGTAAATCCATACAATTGTTCTAATCGTCGACATCGTAACTCTAATGATATATAATGAAATACATTCTCAACACGATCATTCGAATTTTCTTCCAATTGAAATAAATGTCTATTAATTGAATATGGCCATTGAAATGCATGTAAATACGATAAAGCATTTTCTAACTTATGTTTAATATATTTTTCAAATTTATCAATTCGATAAAGAAAATAAGTTATATTTCTAATATTACTAATATTAATTTTAACACTAAATGAACGCCAATCAATAAATCGTTCAAATGGAAGAACAATATTATCAACTAAAAGAATAGGAATTGCTCCTAATTGAATAGATTCATAGAGACGAGGAGACCATGGTAGAAAACCTTCAGGACAGAGAGAAAATATACTTGATTGAATTGATTTAATATATTCATGAGTTTCTATATGACAATCAATAATTATAATAGTCTCAAATTGTCGTCCTTGAATTTGAGTCGTTAAATTAAACTTTTGTTTTTCTTTTATCTCCTTCCATAAATAAGATAATAACGAACGTGCAGATAAAGGCGATGTTGAATGATATAAAGCACCAGCAAAATAAAATAAACGTTTTTTTTTCTTTATTAATATATCTAAATTATCAAATCGACTTCTATTCCATTTCAATGGTGTATATTGTGGTATAATCACATCATACTGATGTCTATATGTAATCGATATATTTCTATATACATATTGCGGAGGAGCATTGAATGGTAATAGATCATTTCGAATACCAGTAAATGCTAATTGAATAACATTTTTTAATATATTTTGTGTTTCAGTATATAAAATTCCCATATTTCTACCACCTGGAATAGCAATAATATGATTCGCACCTCTATAATCTGCTTGAGACGCTAATGTCCAATATGGAAACATCGTTCGAACATTCGTTAATAAAATTTCGAAATAATATTTATTTAATTTTTCAAGTAATTCTTTAAATTGTAAATCATTTAAAGTTGCTGGTCGATGATTAAAATAGAAAAACATTAAATCACTTGGAATAATAAAATAATCAGCAAGAAGTGGATTCATAGTCCATTGAATAGAATGATGATCCGTTTTTTTTGAATGATTTAAATATTGAAAATAATCTTGAAGATAATATTCAGGTGAATACATTTGATATTCTTTTGATATATTCATCCAATTTATTTCTTGTAAAGAAAAATATGTTAAATTATGAAGTAAGATTTTTTTATCATACATCCAAATTTTTAATGGTCGTTTTAAATAATCATCAATATAAAATTTATGTCGAAGATGATCTATAATATCTATCCAATTGAGAATTTTCTTAAGATTTCGAGATGCCATTGCATGAGTTGTCAATAAATCACCACAAACTTCTTCACAAAATGCATCTCCAAATATTCGAATATCTCTTACATAATCATTATATTCATTGTATCGTTTCTCTGACCATGTATTAGTAATAGATGCTTTGATTTCATAATATGTAAAATCTATATCTGAACACCAACATGTGTTTCGTTTTGATTTAGTAATATTAGATTGTGTTTGATTAGTAAAATGTTCGTAAAATAATTGAGAAGCATACGATTTTGAATGCCATGGATGAAATTTTTTTTGCATATAAGAATTAGTTAATTTTGCGGGAGATAAAATATCTAATTGTATTGTTTCGAAATTTGTTAGAAATATTCCGCCAAGTTCAATAGCTTTATTACGAATATTTCTAATGAATTGTTTATAAGTTTCTTGTTGTTGAAATGGATCATTTTTTAAAAAAGTTAAAAATGTCGGTGGAATTGGATAAAAATAATGATAATTATTTTCAAATGGACAAAGATTTTGTTTTTTACTTTCCATATTGTAACAAAAATCAAAATAGAACCAATTTGCAAATGTCGGATCAAGTTGTAAACGTGTTTGTAAATCATAATCATACATTGAAGGAATAAGCATAGCTTCTGTATGTCCTGGATGAATATATAAAATTTGTGCTTGAATAGGTAAAATCCTACAAAGTAAACCAGCCAATCGTGATCCACGACTAGTTGCATGTATATATAAAAGTGGATAACGTTTAAACTGTGGATAGTAAATTGTATTCATCCATATTTGTAATGATCGATAGATATATTTAGCATCACTATTATTACTAATGGGTAGGTTGATATCATAAGTTTTTCGTTTGGAACATATTACCAAATAAGAATAATTAGAATTATGTAGAGATAATAGAATACGTTTACCAACAGATAAATTCCACATATCATCACATCCACGTTTAGCACCACCGAATATAAGCATAAGACGATGTTTATTAGATGTATTTAGTTCATATCGGAATTCATAATGATAACGTTTATCTGTTGATAAACGGTAATATATAGATTTGATTTGAGTTTTTTCATGATTCGAATGATTATATATACTTGAATTTATTAGGCTTTGTTTAATGTTATAATTAGATGTTGGATGTCGATGAATTGTGTTCAATATACTCATAAATAATAAATTTATAGATAAGAATAATATTAAAAATAAAATATATTTTATTTTTCGTCCTTTTCTCATTACTAAATATGATAGTATAAAATGTTAGTCATGCGTCGTTGCCTTTTTTTTTTATTTTCTTATTATTTTCAATATAATGAAAAGCATGCAAATCAGTGTGGCATAAATGAAAACAAAAAATCAATGGTATTGTACACTTTTATATTTATTTCGATCTCCAGAACTATATATAATCAATTAATTAGTGTATACTATGATGGCATATGTTTTCAATTCTTGATATAAATACAGCATGGCTCAAAAGTCGATTTACTGGAGAAAAAAATTGAATTTCTCTGTTACGGCTCGAGCTAATTTTTTTATCAATGAAAGAGACATGCTTAGACAAAGCCTTTTTTAAGTATATTGTTGTTCTCCTAATCTGTAAATTTTTTTCGTTGAGATCAATAGTAAAAAATAAGAAAAGATTTCTCTAGGTATGTCTTTATGAGTACAAACCTGGAAAATACCTCTCTCATTGCCAAAGCAAAAATTAGCTTGTTTGCTCGAGCCGTAATAGAGGAATTCAATTGTTTTTTTGATAAAACGGCTTTACATAATTACCATTGTTCATTAGAATTACTTCTGCATTAGATCCTATTTTTAGCAACTATTTTAATTATCAATATGTATATTTACATATGAACTCATTGGAATATATTCATTCAAGTAGAAAATTTATTTATAGATTTAATATAGATAAATCCAAAATTTTATCTGTCATCGTTGTCAAATATGAAAAGACTTCTTCCTACGCAAAAGTTATTTATATGTGACAACTGAATTTGAAGTATTATTTTGTTCGTTCTTTCTAAATGGAAAAAGGAAACTAACTTTTATTTTTTTTGTAAATAATTCATTGATTGAATAAATGCTTCTCTCTCCGAAAAGTATATGTCAATAGAATGATTGCGAATCAAGTGTTTCTTTCTTCTATTGATTCTGTTAAAAGCAAAACTACTTCTTTTATTAACCTTTATGCTTTCAAACTACATTGAGTACATAATAAATGTTCAATAAGTCATTGTCTGCATATTTAATTAACAATAGAAAGAAAAATTTTAATCTAATAATCGAAGATTAAACGAGAAAATATGTTTTTCGGAATTATAGTTCTAATGATTGAAAAGTAGATATATATTTTTCCATTAAAATGAAAAATAATTGAAAATAATGTTATATGGTTTTAACATGAATGAAAGCTAATCTCTGATTGATCTTTGAATATTAGATTAGATTGTCAAAGACAAAGAGAAGAAGAAAAATCTTTTTTTCCTGTATTGAAACAGAAGAACGGATGTTGATTGAAGGCATATGCCCTTTTTTGTTCAGTAGTGATTGACATCCGACTAAGTAGAAGAAAACTTATTTTCTCGAACATTACCAGTAGGATTTCTCGCGTCATTTGACTTTGAAATGAATGAATGAATGTCATACATTTCTTTTTTTGTTCATAATCGGAACATACATTCTTAACAAACAAAATCAGAGAGGGAGAGGGAGAGAGAGACACAAAAAAAGAAGAAAAATAACTTAGAGATTTAGTATAAAAGGGGAAAGCATATTAGCAAACAATCATTCATTTCTTTTAGATATCTATATAAAAATAAAACACGTAAGAAATCTTTCGAATAATTAACGATGTCGTTCGATACTGTTGATAAAATTAATCGAGAATTTGAACAAGCTTATAACAATGGTCAAGTCAAAGATGCAGTTAATACCTATGCTAATGATGCTCGACTTTTTGCTACAGATAAACAAATTTATGAAGGTACAAGTCAAATTGAAAAATATTATACAAGTGCACGAGCAGCTGGAAATGCTAAAGTTGAGTTACATACTGGACAAGTTATTCAATGTGGTTCGGATTATCTTGTTGAAATAAGGTTTGTTATTTGTCTATTTTTTTTTATACAAAATATATATTTTCTATTTATAGTCAATACAAAATTAATACTGATGGTGGAAATTATGTTGTTGTCTGGAAAAAAGATGGTGGAAATTGGAAAAAAATTGTTGACATTTTCAATTAGACCAAAAACAAAATATTTCAACGATCCATAGATGAACTCTTTTTTTTTTATCCTTTCTCTCCCTTTAGAAATATATTCATATTTATTTATTAGTTTCTCTAAATAAAATCTAATCATGCTATTAAGTAGTTAATAGATTGAATTGTTTGTCTATTATTTATATACAATTATGAAATAATAATACATATAAATTATTTTTCATGCGCGATCTTCAGGGTGTAGGTGTGGGTGTGGTCGAAGATGATGGATAAAAGAGAGAGGGCCATCTGTATTCACACTCTTAGGATCATTATAAACATTAAGACATTTATCCGATTGTGATAAAAACGACAATAAATATTAGTAATCGAATATGATTTCATATTCTATATTATGATTAGTGGCAGAAACTATCTAGCGAAAACGATTGGTAAAACTGCGAGTAGTCGTTTCAGATATTCTTGCAAGATTCTGATGTCGTTAGATTTATATTTTGATCAATAAATCGTTATGCAACTCAGTAATATTCATTAGAATATCTATGTACGTTTTTATTCCAATACGATAAATTAGTATTATTTTGAATTAATGAAATTGAGCCATGCTTTGAATATAATTAATAAAATCTTGTCTTGTTTTTCGATATCAATATGAATTAAATGACTTAACCTATTTCGATGTTATAAACGAATTCTGATCACTTGAAGTTGATATCACCGTTGAAATTATCTGATAATTTCGACCAAGACAAGCTTTATAGCGAATATCAACAACATTACTCCATAAATACCATACACGAGCGACTGTTCCTAGTATACGATTACAACCAGATACAAATGTTTTTACAATAACGAAATCTTCTATGCAATTGATTCTTAGTTCGGATATATTGGACAGCTAAAACATTGTTTTTATTATTTTATAACTTTTAAATATCAATCCACTAATAAAATAAACAAGAATAAACGTATGAACTTTTAGTACTATTCAAATAAGTTAGAACCTCTATAATATATTTCTAATTATTAATAATTCTTGTTTTGCAAATATTCGTAATATGTATTAGAAAGCATAGAATATTTTTGATCAAATTTAGTTTATTAAATAATTGATTTCGAAAAAAAATATAAAAATCTTTATTTCTTAAGAAAATTAATCTTTTCATTAGTTTTCTAATATTTTGTTTTTTTCTCTACTTGCATAACAATGAGTGTTGATTGACGGCATATATTCTCTCATCTACGATGATTGACATCCGGCTAAAAGAAAATCGCACCATTTTCTAATATAATCGATAGGCATTTCTCTCTTGTCATTAGTTCTCAACATGAATAGATGTCAAGATTTTTTTCTTAATGTACATACACAAACATTACTCGATCATAAATTTTTGTGCAAAAACAAAATAAAAGTCAGAGTCGTTTCTTTTTTCTTTTGATAAAATTTATTGATGTAATAATTATCTTCTAATTTAAAACAATCAAGAAAGAAAATTTTTATACGAAAAGTATGTAAAATATTGTTCAAAGTGTTATTTTATTTAAATAAATATATCATCGCTCGCCGATCTTAAAATATTCCTTTCATCATGATACTTTAGAAGGCCACTTGTTTTATTTGTATTTAATATAGAACTGATATTGCAAAAAATATTAGACATGGATTCAAACAAATAATTTTATTCACACAAAAAGTGGAATTCCGATATATTATTAGCAATGATTAATATTTAAGAAACATTTCGTCATCTTCTGTTTCCCTAGCGTCACCTTTGTCCATGTGAAGTATATATAGGGCTGATTTCTTTATAATAAATCATCTCTCGTCTTTACCATAGTAAGCAAACTTTTAATGATTCAGTTAAAGTCTATTTATTTTCCATACCGATAATAAATGACGTCAGGATTATAAAATTTGAGACATACGATGGAAAATAGCTTATGAAAGATTTAATTGTCTATTTCTTTCATTTAAGTACGATTAAACACGCAAATACCATAGGAATACTTGTCAAGTGATATTATAGTAAATCATCGTTCTAGTCAATCATCGTTTCCTTTTATAAGTACTTGTTCACTTTCATTACTGTATAGTTTTGAAGAACACATGCTATCAAATATAAATAGGTTAGTCAAAGATGAGATTTGATTGATGGGTGTTATTTAAAGTAAATTGATTAAACTTAGAGGTTGGTTCTCAACATTGGAGTTCAAAATGAAGAATCAATATACAGAAAGTTTAATCTATGCAACGAAATTCTTTATTCTTGAAATTAAAGATACTATACATTTCATTATCTAAATAAAAAGCTATTATCTATACTATCTTTAATCCTGAGAACAAAATATTCGAAAATATGAATATTTTCTTTCCATAAATAAAAGTAAGTGTTTAAAGTAGATAATGCAAGTCATTTTTTTGTCAAGGAAAACGAGAAGAAAGAAAAGAAAAAAATGATGAATATTTATTTCCTTTTTCTTCATACGTTGACATGGTAATAATCAAAAAGAAAATTTATTAGAGAATATCTCTCCGATGAATGAACATTGTATTTATGCGCATTTATTGATTCGGCAAAAAATAAGAAAGTAGAAAAATATTGCCTAGATCTATGCAATAGAATACTTTTAGTAAAACTTTGTACATTCCACAAATGTATGTAGATCGACTTTTGCGAATAAATAATTTTTCTATTTATATAGTTCATGTGTTAACTGCCTTTCGGAACAAAATAAGGCACGACTAGATTATTATGATTGAAATCTATCAACCTGCATTTGCATAGAAGATTTCGAATCTAATTCAATCATTTTTCAATATAAACTATACTAATCTTATTACTCTCCGTTGAAATACTTAAAAAATGATAACTAAATTTGCTTGTGACTATAAAAGAGCTGCACGACCAAATAGATTATAAAAATCTTGTATCCTTCAGACCTCCACATATCTCAATTTATTTATCTTCTTGATAAGAAACCTTCTGATGACAGAAAGTCGTGACTCTATTAAGAAAAATTGAAATTAATAGACTATGTCATTGTATATTCTCATCATCATAAATAGAAACTAAAAGCCAACAATCAAATTATGATTCTAAAATTTCTGTCATGTATTATTTTCGTAGAAAATCACATAAGAATGTCGTTATCTAATTTCTAACGAACAAATTGTATCGTAGAATATAATAAAGTGAATTAGATCAAAATCTACATAGTATTCGAATAACGACTTATATTATATTTAATCATTATTGAACATTAATATCTGTCAATATTAATTTCAATAATTAAAAAGACCAGTCATGTCTCGAGAAAAAGAAAGAAAAATAACTAAGCTCATTTGTCTTTTATTCTATTTATAAAAACAGAATATATTAAATACAAGTCATATTGTTTTGTCATGAAAACTAATCTTTTCATTAATTTTCGAATATTTAATTTGATAAAATGTATACTATTCTCGTTTTTTTTCTACTAGAATAACAATGAATGTTGATTGACGGCATATATTCTCTTATCTATGATGATTGACATCCGGCTAAAAGAAAAAATCTTACTGTTCTTTAATATATAATAGATAGCCATTTCTCTCTTGTCATTAGTTCGCAAAATGAATAGATGTCAAGATTTTTGTCCTTTCCTAATGCACATATACATTATTCAATCATAAATTTTTGTGCAAAAACAAAATATAAAAGTCATAAACCTTTTTTTTTTGCGATAAAATTTATTGATGAAATAATTCAATATAATTGTCTTCTGTTTTAAAATGACAAAAAAGAAAAGAAAGAAAAGAAAAGAAAAGAAAAAAAAAGAAAAAAAAAGAAAAAAAAAAGTTCTATTCTACAGATATATAAATCACTGTTCAAAGTTTTTTTTAATGTTTAAGAAAATATGTTGTCATCCGACTTTTTCCTTTAACTTCAATTTCTCCTCGTAATTCAAAATTATATTTGTCTTTTAAAGCTACTGCTACTTCCTCAGGAACTTGAATTTTTCCTTTTTCACCAGTTGAATCCATTCGTGAAGCAACATTAACTGTATCACCCCATATATCATAAAATAATTTTGTTGTACCAATAACACCAGCTGTTACTGGTCCAAAATTAAAACCAATACGAAGTTCAAATGCAAAATTTAAAAGTGCTTCATTAAATCGTTTCGTTGTGGCTTGAAATGCTAATGCAAATTCCATTAGAGAATAAACAGATTCTAAAATAGTTTATTTAAAATAATAAATATTCTTTCAGGCAAATTGAAAGTGTATTATTTTACCTAATGGATTTTGATCATTGACATCTGTTTGCAAACCTGATGCAGCCATAAATGTTGCTCCAATAGTTTTAATTTTTTCAATTTTTGAAAATCTTGGATCAAGAAATAATTCTTCGATATCTCCATAGAATTCATTTAAAATTCTTGCATAAAATTTTCCACCTTCATATTGTTCTTCATACATAACATGAAAATTAACTAATGTTGCAAAAAGAACACCAACACATGGATGATTACGAGAATATGAACCACCATGTTGACGTAATGGTTCAATAACATGTTCTGGTAAAATATTTCTTAAAAGCCAATCAGCACGTTCTCGTTCTTTTTCAATTTCTACTCGTTGTTCTGATGATTTATGAACAACATGAAATTGAAAACGACGTGCAACTTCTAATTGACGAGCTATACCATATAAAACTATTAATGATATTAATATACAAACACTTATATCCACAATGATTTGTGCTAAAAATAAAAATTCTTATTTATCTTTTTATTTTGAAAAAATCAGAAACAAACTTGATAAATCTTGTGTACATATCATCAACGGAAGATAAATTAAAATTGCTAAAACGGCAATAAGTAATTTGATCAAATGAGATACAGATGCACCTAAAGTAAGATAAGTTGAAATAAAAAGAAAAAAAGCTGGTGTAGTTAAAAGTATTGAATCAGGTATTTGAATTAAAATAATAATTAATGGTGATACAAGATAAAATGAACCAATTAAATGTCTTATTATCCACCAACGTAATAATTTACGAGCAAAAAATATTATAACTAATGTTAAAATTAATTTTACTGCAAGTAATACTGCCAAAATAATTGATGTTAAGATAATTTTACGTTTAAAAAAATAGAAATAAATAAGTAATAAAGATACAATTGATAATATAACTTCAACAATTAATAATGAATGTGGACCAACATGAGCAGAAAAACTTTCTTCTAAACGTTTTTCTTTATATGATAATGTTAAGATATTAAATGATACTGCTAATTCTTTTTCTTCATTTTCAAATGTTTGTTCATTTATAGTTTCAATATTTTCAATAACTCCTGCTAAATCTTTTGGCATTTCTTCTTCACATATTGTTGCACGTCGTGCTTGTACGACTTCTTCTAATAATGGACTTGTTACTACCTTTAATTTAAATATATATGTAATTGTTTTTTTTTTCAAATAATCTTACTGCTGAATCGGATGTATCCGGTATATTATTTGGATCATTTAAAGGTACAGAAAGTGGTACACCTGCAGCAACAGCAACAGCTGTAGCAGTTGCTAATGTCATATGTGGTGGTTTTTGTGTTATTCGATGACTTAATTGTCTTTTTCCAATAAAATATGTTTTTATTGAAGCTGAATTTAAGAAAAAAAATTTTATATTTACAAAAATAAATTTTTATATTGATACTAACCATGGCCTGGTAATTTATATAGTTCACCTTCTTCAAATTGAAATTCATCTTTTTTTAATAATGCATGAGTTGCTTCAGTTATATGAACATAACCTAAATAAAATCAACAAAAATATTTTAGACATTATAAATTTAATTCCAAAATAAAAAAAAATGAAACTAGCTCAGCAAGCAATAAGCTTATTCTAAATTAAAGCTAGTATAAAAAAACCACCTTTAATAAATAAATAGATAAAAATATCTTTTTCTTTTTTTTTTTTGATATTTATTAATATAATTTACCCGGTTTTCCACTTGATTCCATTTTATTAGCTAACGTAACATCATTTGAGAAAATATCGAATTTAAATTTTTTTGTTCCAACAATTCCACAATTAACTGAACCTGAATGAACACCAACTCTCATATCAACTTGTTCATTATTATCTTCATCAAATTCTTCAATGGCATTTATCATTGCTAAACCCATTAAAACACATGATTTACCATGATCTTCTCGTGGTTCTGGACAACCACTAACACAATAATAACAATCACCTAATGTTGCTATTTTTTCGCACGACATTTGAACGCATAAATCATCAAATCGTCCATATAAATCAGATAATAATACAACTAATTGTGCGGCAGTTTTATTTGATGACATATGTGTAAAACCAACAATATCAGCAAATAATATTGAAACATTTTCCATTCTTTCAATATGTAATGGACGAAAAGTAGCCATTTTTTTCTCATCTTCACCTTGATGTGCTACGTTAATATTTTGTACACGTTCACGAAATACATCAAAATCTTCCATTATAACTCTCGCATATTTATGTGGCATGAGTGAATCAATCATTTTTGATATTAATGTATGTTCGCTTAATAATGAACCACGAACATTTGCATCTATTTTGAAATTAAAAGAAAATCTTCTTTTGTTTTTTACTAATTAGAAAATAAACTTACTTTTACATAATTGATTGTATGCCGAACGCATTGTTATATCCAAAAGACGATTCGAATAAATTCCAATAATATTTGATATTAATAATAATATTAAACGCATTTTTGAATTTAATGTTAAAAATGTTATAATTATTGTTATTAAAATTGATAATAATATTGATAAAAGTAATGAAAAATTTGCTAATGTATATATTAATATAATTAACAAATATATATGGCATTCTAATGGATATAAACAACTTAAAATAGCTAATGGACAAATACATATTAATGATATAATATTAGATAAAATATGAATTCGTAGACGATTTATTATAATTAATGATAAAATATTTAAACAAATACTAATAGCTAATAATGATAAATGAAAAATTTTCGATTGTTTTGGTGATGAATCAAATAAGAATATTTCAAGTGAATTAATTAATGCATGACTAATTAATATGGTGACCAGTAAACGGTGACTTGATGGATAAATTCTTTTTAAATAACTTAATATATATTTTTTTTCTACGTTAGATGAATCAAATTGTGGATAAAATAAATTTTTTAAAGACCATTTTTCACGGGGAACAACATTTGTCGACAGCCGACGAGTTCCCATTGCACCAACCATTGACTAGAACGACAAACTCTATACCATCTATAATAAGTCATAAACACATACGACAGAATAGAAAGAAAAAGCAAATGAATGGTATCTTTATGGCAGAGAGGAAAGGAAAAAAAAAAGAAAGAAGTAAATTGGTTTTGTAATAAGATTTGATGTCTATCCCTAAGACACCTGCAGCGGAGTTGGACTTTTTCTTTTCAATTTTTTCTCATTAATGAAAATGAAAAATGAATGTTGTCATGGAAAGTAAACAAAACAAAACAAAAAGGACATTCTTTTTCATTTATTTAAAATGAATCCTTTGAAGAGTATAGAGATTGTCTGAAGATTTTTTGTTTGTTGTTGTTGTTGCTGTTGTTGCTGATAATGTTGTTTTTTTAATTGTATTAAGACCTTGAAGTAAATCAAATGTAGTTAAACGATCTTGAACAAATTGTTCTATTAATGGAATTTTATTCCATTTAGCAAGAACAAATGATGAAAAATGTGCATCAATTAATGCACAGAGCCAATCTATAATTGTTGATATTGGTTGTTGAAAATGAATTAACAATGAAACAAGTTGTTCACCAAGTTCAACAGATATAGATGAATTTAAATATAATTTCATAACATGTGTTAATGACCAATAATCATAAGGTTTTGTTAATATTAATGATAAATAATCAAATGTTATATTTAATGTTTGAATTAATTGTTTTTCACTAATATCTTCAACTGTTTGAAGATAATTTTCAATTAAATTTATTTGTTTTTTCTTATAAATTATTTCAAAAAATTCATCTAAATTAATTCCACTTAAATATTTACCACATTGACTAAGTATTTTTTCTTGATCAATATTTTCATTTGTATTCAATAAATATATTAAACGACCTATAGAATTATTATCTGGACGATTAACAATTGTTGAACAAAGATTCTCTACATCGGACATGTTTATTTATTTTTTATTGAAAATAAGATTAACTGAATATTAATGAACAAATAAGAATATATCGGGTAGAAAAAAAAATAACACCAATCGTATGCATCTGATATAATGCATTAATGTGTTAAGATTCTTTTTTATGTAATATACACTTCATTTTGTCTTTTTTTCGTTCTTTATCTTTTTCATTCAGAAAAATAATAGAATGGATCTAAACGAACAAGGTAGATATATAAATTAAACAAAGAAAAAAGAGTTTTTTTATAAAAAAAAATGAATAATTTTTTCTTTCTATAGGACTTCTTCTTCCAGCTCCATTACGAGTATATGATTGTTCAGCTAATGAAGTTATTTCATTTAAATTAAGTTAGTCTTTTTATTTGTATAAAATTGATTATGTGAAATTATATTTTTTTTGTTCTAGTTCGTTCGGAAAAGGATTTAGAGAATGATGAAATTGAATTTTCACCAGAATTTACACATCAAATTTTTGGAGAGAAGTAAATTGAATTTTTTTATATTTTTATTGTAAATAACATAAAATATTTTTTAGTGAACGAATCTTTGGATATAAAAATTTAAATATAAATATTTATTGTTTATCATCATCACTCAATTTTTACTTAAATATTGACTATGATGAAAAAATAAATCCAAAAAAATATCAACAATTTAAGGTAAAAAATAGTTTTTAAATAAGAAAAAACAAAATTTGTACATATATATATTAGGCTGATGATATTATTGAAACATTAAATGAATGGATACCAAAGACAACAACAACAAATTTAGATTTGTTTTTATCAAAATTAAAAACTGAACATGAATATTCAACATTCGGTGAACAAATCTTATCATATGAATTAAAAAGTGAAAAATCTACATCATATGCAATTCATCGTGTTAATCAACATTTCTGTGATGATCAAAAATTTGTTGAATGGTATAATCGTCTTGAAACATTTCTTGTATTTTTTATTGATGCTGCATCAGCCATTGATAAAGATGATCCGAATTGGATTATTTATCTTCTTTATCAAAAATATCAAAATAATAATGGTCAAACATGTTATGCACCTATTGGATTTATTACAGTTTATCTTTATTATGCATATCCTGATAAAAAACGACCAAGAATTAGGTTAATAAATTATTTTGATTTTATTTCTCTTTAAAGAATTTCTTATGTTTTAGTCAAGTATTGATTCTACCACCATATCAAAGAAAAGGTCATGGACGTCGTCTTGTAACAGCAATTTATAATGATTTTCGAAAAGATACTCGTGTTCAAGATATTACAGGTATTTCATAATAATAAATTTTTTTTCTATATCTGTTTGTTTCAATACTATCGCTTTGAGTCATTTTTTTTCTGTTAGATATGTAAATACGTTATGAATGCTTTTATATTAAGTAGAGATTTCTTAAGTGTTTATCAACTTTATTGGTGAATGTTTGAATCGATAAATATTTATTAGTTTTAATATGAAAACAAATTGAATAATAATAATAATAATTTTTTCTTATTATTATTTAGCTGAAGATCCATCAGATGAATTTATTGCATTACGTGATCTTGTTTCACTTGAATTATGTCTTAAATATTTACCTGATTTATTTTCAAAAGAATCAATACTTAAAACTGATCGATTAACAAAGGAAATGATTGATAAAGCACGTGAGATATGTAAATTAACTAAAGTAAGATTTGATTTTTAGTTTGATTCATTACATAATTGAATTTTTTGTTTTATTTAGCAAGAAACTCGTCGTGTACATGAAATGTGTTTTCTTCAATCAATCAATCCTAATGATGAACAACAAATGAAACGTTTTCGTTTAATCGTTAAACAACGTCTATTTGAACCATTACAAGTAAATTGATTTAGGAAAAATTTATTATCTATGTATTTTATTTTGAAATAGTTTGATAAACGTCGTCGACTTCAATTAGCTGATCCAGCACTTGAAGCATTAGCAACAGATCCAGAAAAACGAAAAAAATATTTAGATACTCAATATCAATATGTTCTTGAACATTATGAAAGTATACTTCGAGCATATGACAAATATCAAGAAAAATTATATAAATAAATTCAAAATATATATATTATATAGAAACATTGTGCAAATACATTTATTTTTCTTGTCTCACTTTATGTAAATGAATGTTAAAATAAAATAAAAAAAGATTTGACAAAATTGTCAATCTCTAAAAATAATCATAAGTAATTTATTCTTAAAACTAGAAAGTATGAACTGATTTTTTCATTCTCTGAAAGAAAGCCAATTGAACAAAAGTTTCTAAATGAATAGCATTTTATTTCTTCTGATTTTTATCTAATCTATACCATGTATTGTATAAAAATAGATATGTTTCTAATTATCTTCTAGAATTTAATAAATTGATGATTAGACATGCGATAATTTAGAATTTCTAGGTAAAGCAGTAGGAAGTAATTTAGAGATAATTGAGTATAAAACTGCTGTGAAGCGCATGTTAGATTCTAAACAAAAATCTTGTGAGTGTGAGCATTATTCTTTAGACTTTATTGAGCAGCAACATGAATCAGCTGATGCATTATTTGCTAATATAAAATATGTATTAGAAGCAAATGAATTAAAACTTAATCAATTAGTTTCAATTGGATCTGATAACACCAACGTAAATGTCGGCAATCACCACAGTGTATTTGCTTTATTCGAAAAGCTCTCACCTGGTTTAATAAAAGGTAAAGCATATTCTAATATTAAAATTTGTATAATTTATTTGCTCTATAATTACTCTTTCGATCTAGGAACTTGTTATTCGCACGTTCTTCATAATTCTGTAAAACATGGAAACCAACATTTGTTATTTGACATTGAAACAACAATACTAAAAATATATTCTCATTTTTGCAGATCATCCGTTCGTGTTCAACAGTTAGCGAACTATTTTGATTTTATTGAACAAGAGCAAAAAGTAAAGAATCATATTCGTATTTTGGATATTGTATCAATATATACATATATATATATTCCATTTAGGTAATACTTAAACATATTAAAATAAGATGGTTGAGTCTTTTAAAATCTATTGAACGTCTCATTGCAATTCATCCAGTTGTTAAAAGTTATTTTTTGAATCTGGATATTGAAGAATGTCCACAGTTATTGTTAGAATTCTTTACATCGCATAAAGGTAATGATCGGCTTGAAAACATACACATATGTATATATTAATTTTTTTTATCTATATAGGTGACTGTACGTTGTACTTTTTGGCAAGCGTTTTACCAGACGTACAAAATGCAAATTTGGTATTACAACGTGAATATACAACTGGAGTTAATATACATGACATTATCACAAATTTACTTCGTAAATTAAAGAATCGTTTACAGGATGAGTTTTTTGGTTGTAAAGTTGCTCAATTACTCGAAGATTCTCCAATAAAACAAGTTGATGATTTAAAAAAATCATTTAAAGTATTTATTCGTTCAATTATTGATTATATTGAGAAATATTACAATGACTATAAATCATTTTATCAATCAATTTCTGTTTTCGCTGAAGTCGATATTGAAAAAATCGACTGGCGCAGCATTCAAAAATGTTCTACTTTTATTGTTAATCAATCAATTGATCAAGATAATTTATATGATGAATTTAACTATATTAAATCTAAGTATATCAATTTGAAAGGAAAGTTCGGTGGAATTAGTAATCAAGTGCAATCATTTATTTTATTAAATCAAGGTTCATCAAAATATAATGGAATATCAATTAATCATGAAACAAATCTATGCGATGATTATGATGCTATTCTAGATAATCTAGATAATACTGATATCGATGATGATGATGATGATGAAGCCGATGCGAAAATTTATAAACATAAAAAAACAAATAGTTTAACTAGAAGTGATCATGCGTGGGCATTTTTACTCGACGGTGAATGTGTACCCAATTTAAAAAAATTGGTTGAGTTTGTATTTGCTATCCCTGGATCGAATGCCTTTTGCGAGACAGTATTTAGCCACATGAACTACCTTTGGAATAACAGTAGAAACAGAATGAAACATGATTTAGTTGGAGCTGAGTTGAAAATTAAAATGAATACTCATTTTACTTGCACAGAGTTTTACGATTTTCTTTTAACTAAACCAGATATATTGAAACAGATTCGATCGTCAGATAAATACAGCCATGTTGCAAAAGTTCCACGTATTGCTTAGTAGAAAATTGATTATATATTTTTTTATATTATATGTTTTGATTTGTATTAACCAAGAAGTTAACTTTGATTTTCTTTTTTTTCATATTATAATTGCTATTCATGAAATAAATGTTAAAGTAAACATTATAGAACTACGATTCATTTTAGTTTTAATATAGTAATGAGAAATTTTTTCATCATTATTTCGATATGAGAAGTAAAGACATTTTCATATCTAGTAAAAAACACCTAATGGCTCTTGAACTTTTAAAAAAAGTCTCCTGATTTTCACTACTGATTTTAGATAAAAATTCTCCTGGAAAACTCCTGCTTTTTTTTTTGAAACTCCTGATTTCTAAAATTTTGATTTGGCAACCCTGAAACCGACCTCAGATCTGAATTTCACACTCTTGATAAACTTTCGCTCAACTCTTATAAAAAAACTTTTTTGTGAAAAAATGGTCCTTTGTGTAAAAAAGTGAACCTCAAAAAAATTTAAGAAAAATGACACCAGATTCGAGTTTTTTGACCCCAATTACCCCTCTGTCAATCCTTATAGAAAAAATTACTTTTATATCTTTACTTAAGTTTTGGTCCATCTTAAGTGTGTGGGTGTGTGACTATGGATAAGACTCTTCCCTTCATCCTCTCACTCTCACCACGTCCTCATCCACACTTTCACCCTCAGCCTCACACCCACCCTCAATACATAAATTACCTTAATAAATATATTACGTATCACTCTGAAACATTTATTCAAGAAGATACAAGTAGTCTTTACCGTATTAAATTATATATTGAACAAAATTCAGTTATTCCTACGCATGATATGAAAAAAGTTCGTCTTTATATGCATATTAATTTGTTCGATGGGGTAAAATGATTATTAATCAACAAACTATAACATTATTTACTCGCGATAGACAATAATGGTTATTAAAATTAGATTATTTAGATAAAAGACTGACGATTCAATTGATTGAACAATATGAATCAGTAAAAAAAGAAAATCGATGTGGAAATTTTGTCAATAAGTTAATGAACGAAAAATTTGCTCAAAAGATTGCATGGAACTTTATGATAATGCTTCAGCTAAACTTAAGGTTTTGATTTGAAACGAATAAAACGTGAGAATGGAAGTAATGCAAAACATATCCGCTCAGATTCTGAAGATGTAACTCATTATGAATGATAGAAGTCGTAACACAGTTCGGGTTGATTTTAATAATAAAAATTTGATTAAGTGGATTGATAGATAGTCAACATAGTAGAATTAAATTT
>CAJNOI010000518.1:27899-41459 GCA_905250115.1 Adineta steineri
ATAGTCAACATAGTAGAATTAAATTTATTCCCATCTGTGCAATGTCATTCTAGAGATATATTAAAAAAAAACGATATTGATAAAACAGTTGTCTAATAATAAAAAAAAATTCATCGTGTCAAAAAGATAAAGTAACCAGTCAGTCGATAGATTTTCATAGTAGACTTCATTTGAATATGGATCGATTGAAAAGAGTTTTAATGAAAAATAACCATATTTTTCTAAACCTAGTGGTAATTTTACAATTGCTTCATGGTTCTCAATCATTCGTACAACTCTATAATACTGAAGATAGTTCATCACTTGAATTCTATGATTGTATCTACAACGAGAATGACGCGACGGTTATGTATTGTCGTCGACCTGGAGAAGTCATAGAACTAAATCGACAACAACAAAGATGTTTTTCGAGTGGCAAAGAAATTACATATGCTAATTTACAAAAATGGAACATTACCTCACAAGAAGTCTTGCAGTTGACTTCAAGTATCGAACAAGCCGATGAATATGCGGCATATCTGTTGAATAATTCATCTTTCGATAATAACGACGATAGTATCATTTGTAATTGTTCGGATTCGTCTATTTTTGGCAAATTTTGTGAGTATCAACTTTTTTTCGGTAGTCAATCGTTTAATGAAAGCATTACAACACAATTTGAATTGAAAGCAAAAGATAAATACAGTAGTCAGATATATGGCAAAATTCTGTGTTATACAACATTAGAATGTAATTATGGATTATTGTGTTTGGACTGGAGAAATATTTGTGATGGAATTTCGAACTGTATTGATAGTATTGATGAAGAAAATTGTGATTTATTAGAATTTAATGAATGCAAAGATGATGAATTTCGTTGTGATAATGGTCATTGCATTCCAGAGGAATACTGGATGGACGGTAATGTTTCTTCATTTTTAGTTGATTAAAATATAACTGTTTTATCTTAGGGTGGATCCGATCAACGCATGAATGTATGGATCATAGTGACGAACGAGATACGCACAATAATTTTTGTTTAAATTTATTCTGGAGTTTCGATTGTGATGAACGCTTATGCCCACCAACAAGTTGGTCTTGCGGGGATGGGCAATGTATACCACTGCTCCAGCGATTTTCCTATCAATTTTTCTATGAAGGTAATGCTCAATGTGAAAATCTGAGAGATTGCAATTATGCATGTGAAGTATGTGCTAATGAAAATCTATGGACAATAGAAGAAGGTTTATGTTGGGACTTTTTGGAGCAGAAAAAGACTAAATTAGAATTAGCTGCGACAATGGTTAATGATACATGTCTTTTATGGCTAAAATGTAAATTAGTAGGCATCGATAAAGTAGACTGCGATTGCCCATTAGATGAACTATGCGAATTTGGAGATAGTGACGAGCAAATGGAGGAACAATGTTCAGATCCTATTGAATATCCGCCGTATGGTCTCTATCGTCCTTATTTGTCAACTTATTATCATGTAGGCACGTTTGCATTTAAAAGAGATGCGCCATCGATTTACAAAGTGAAAGGGAGTATTAAATGTCGTGGTTATCAAGCGGTTACTTTAAATCAAGAAATTGATTTACCATTAGAGATAGAAAGTATTTTGACGTATAATGATCAGTTTTTTATTGTTGCTATGTATCGCAGCGCATTAGATTCTTTATTTTGTAATAATCAAAATATTTATCAAAACAAGTCCAAAGATGCACCAAAATTTGATGAACTATGTTGGAGTGGATTAACTCGAACATTAGATACAAACAAATCTTACAGTTTTTACGATATATGTCCTAAAGATCCACTATGCCTGTCTAGTTATCGTATTAATGACGGTATTGATCATTGTTATCATAATCTAGATGAAAATAGACCAGAATACCGAGAATCCTGTGCTAATATACGCAAGTATCGGTTGCAATGTTCTCTAGATGAGCAACCCATGTGTCTTGTACCACAATATGTAGGTACAGCCTTTGTTGATTGTTCCAATTATTATGATGAATTTATCTTTGGTTCAAATGTACCTATTGAAATTGAAGCGTGTTCGACTGAAAACGATGATCAATGTAAAATATTTCGAGATTACATACATATGACAACAAAGAATAATACTAAACAAGAGATAGAGTCATTTATACAATCGATAAAAACGAAGAGTTATGGTAGAAGTCTTCCTCATCACCAGTATTGTGATACCTTTTGGGATTTATCAACAACTGATGAATCAGCTGAGTACTGCCAACTATGGATATGTACAACAGACGAGTTTCAATGTCCAAAAACGGGTCAGTGTATCAATCCTGAATGGATTTGTGATGGTAAGTTGATTTTCTGAAGATTACGTAGCTATTTTTATTCATTTCGATCTCTTTTAAACTAGGTATTTGGGATTGTAGTGATGGTAGTGATGAAGAAGGGATTTTTCTTATCAATGAACTATCAACTCATAATATACCTTTAGTAAATTTGAGAAAACTTAAAAGACTTAAAGAACGTTGTAGAGAACTCTACAAATCTCAACCACTTTCCCAGTTATGTGATTATCAAACAGAATATCCTTGCCTAAGAAACATTAGTATTTTCCAGGAATTATGGAATTTTAGTCTTCATAGACCATGCATACCACTTTCACAACTTGGCGATGGCATTATACAATGTTTCGGAGGTAAAGATGAAAAATTGACGATCCATATGTATCCAGCTGGTGAAGTACTTGGATTGTCCTTTTTATGCCAAACTACCAATAAGGATATTCTAATTATTAATATGTGTAACGGACTGCAGACGTGCGACAATGACGAAGACGAATATGTTTGTTTAACGGATCGAATACCAGAAATAGCAAAAACAAATAATAGTTACTGTGGTTATGATCCATTAGATGTTGTTTGTTTGAACGGAACATGTATAAAAGCAGCACGCTGTAATGGTCATAAAGACTGCGAATATGGTGAAGATGATTATACATGCGCTTTACACGGCGATGAGGTAGAGTTAAATTCAATGGATTTAGTACACTATCGGTATTCGAGGCGTGCAGACGTGCATAGTTCCGATAGAATAATTCGGATTTCCGATTTTCCGCCAACATTAAATCCCCGAACTATGCAAGACGATACTACTGTCCGACAGATGAAACATAGTGAAAGTCATTTTTCTCTAAAATCATCAAATGATTCATTCAATAAATTTCAAATTGCTTATCATTGCAATCGTGGATTATCTGTTCTTATGCTACACAATAAAGATCTAGTTTGTTTCTGTCCACCTTCATATTATGGCAAATACTGTGAATTTTATAGTGATCGTCTAACCATCGTTACTCATTTGAACTATACCAATAGTCCTTACTTGAACATAGAATGCGATACAGTGGTCTTACAGGTTTTGTCTGTATTACTTTTTGAAGATGAAGTTGTGGATCATTATAGCTTTCGTATAAAACTAAACAGTGAAAGGTTCGACTATATAATAAAAGAGAGATTTTTTCTCGTTTATTCACGTTCAGAAAAATATTTAAATCATAAACAAAGACGTTATTTTAATCGCACAAATATTATCAAAAACCAACCGTATACAGTTCGGTTCGAACTTTATGAATTGAAGAAAAATGTAACGATACAATTCGTTGGCCTCTGGCAATACACGATCTATTTCGATTATTTACCATCGTTTCGTTTAGCAAAAGTCCTACGATTTCCATCTAGATTTCCTGAGAACGATCCGTGTCATCATAACTCATGTAATAATCGATCGAGTTGTCATCGTATATTAAATGAAAATTCTACAACAGCGTATTTATGTTTATGCCGAGCACCTTTCTATGGTAAAGATTGCCAATTGATTGATGAAAATTGTTCGAAGTTTTGTGCTCCCTATTCGGTCTGTAAACCAAGATATCGTGGAATCGTCAATAATAATCAACAACCACTTTGTATCTGTCCTTGGTATTTTCATGGACCGAGATGTTATTTACAATATTCAGCATGTTCATCTCAACCTTGTCTAAATGATGGTACATGTTTTGAAAACTTTGATCCAACTGATCCAATACCTTATATTTGCTCTTGTCAAAATAAGTTTTACGGAGATCGTTGCGAATACGAAGATATTCGTATTCATATTCAGTTAAATGTGTCTACTGATGTTCCCGTGAATGTCTTAGTATCCGCTGTTCAATACTTAGACTTTACCCTTACGAATTATGATTTAATTCTTCGACAACAAAAAGTATCATTTGGTTTACCACTTGAATGGAACTACTATTATAATGAATTGATTGCACCAGAACTTGGTCTTTTATTAATCTATGATGACAACTATCGACAAAGGAATCCTCGATTCTATTTATTATATATACAAAATGCGAAAGAAAGTATTAATATAACTGTAGAATTGAATGAGCGTAATTATTGCGCACATATTTCAACATGGATAAATCAAATGAGTAAGTTTTCCAACGATAAAGAATACGATATTTTGATCAAAAAGAAAAATATTTTGTATTGATTTGTTATTTAGATGATTCTATACCTTTACTTTTTCAATATCATCAAATTTGCCGTAAAACTTTGAATCGTACAAAAACTATGTGCTTTCGTGATGATATTTATCTTTGTATTTGTGGTGAAGATTTTTATCGTGCTGAATGTTTTGGTTACGATTTATCTAGCGGTGGATGTACTTATTGTTTATCAGATGGTTTCTGTTTAAGTGGTGATGCTGAAGATCAAGTCGATATGATCTGCTTATGTCCACGATGTCATTACGGTGAATCTTGCCAATTTTCAAATGAATTATTGAGTTTTACGTTAGATTCCTTGATCTTAAGTGATGTGTACTACCATCAAACACTCGCTTCTGTTGTTTACATCATCATTGCAACAATCGTGTGTCTCATCGGTTTTTTTAACAATTTATGTAGTCTTTTGACATTCATTCGTTCACAACCTCGTCGTTTTGGTGTGGGTAATTACCTTTTGCTTGTCGCCATTGTTAATCAATGTTCTCTTACATGTCTTCTTCTTAAATTCATTCATATTATTCTATACAGCACTGGCACTCTTGTCAATCATAGCCATGTGAATCTATATATGTGTAAGATAATCTCCTACTTTCTTTCGGTCTCTACTCGAATTACCTATTGGCTTACAAGTCTGGTGACTATTGAACGTGTTTGCATGGCTCTTTTCCTTTCATTTAGTATGACGAAGAAATCAACATTAGCTCTTCGTCTGAGTTTGCTCGTTGGATTAGTGGTGACTAGCATGCATATTCATGAAGCGTTGTATTACAAAACTGTCATTGATCGATCTGCAACATTAAATCAGATTGCCATATGTGTTACAGATTATCGAGGATTTCATTTAAAGGCGTACAATCGTATAAATATTTTCCTACATCATTTCGTTCCTTTTCTAGTTCAATTACTTGCAATCAGTATTCTTATTATTCAAACTACACGTAGTCGTCTACGCGCTACTGAAAATAACAATGACAACAATACATTTCTCGCTATTTTGAAAAAAAAATTTCAAATGAATAAAGAATATTATTTCACTCCAACAATTATTATTCTCAGTGCTCTACCACAGATAATTTTTTCGTTTGCTTATGGCTGTACTGAGTTGAAAGAAGGATGGAAAAAATATACTCTATTAACAACATATCTCTTATCATATTTACCACAGATATTAGGATTTGTTCTCTATGTTCTACCGTCAAGTGCATATACCAAAGAATTTCAAAAGACACCTATCGGCAAGTTATTAACAAAGAAATCGTAAGAAATTAATGGCAAATTCTATTACGTCTTTACTGTAAAAGTTTTTTTTCTTATTGGAATGAGATCTGATATATTTCAATAAAATCATAAAACACAATGCTAATTTGTTTTAATTGAGTTTTTTAATGAACGGAGTGTACTTCTGTGAGCGTGTGAGTGAGGGTATACGTATGAATGATGGCAATAGTCACAAATCTGGAGACCTGTCTAGCTCAGTAACAGGTAAAAAAAATTCATCTAAGATATATTTATTTGGAGAGTTGATATATATGAACAAATGAATGGAGATTCGTTTTTTAATTCACGTTGCTTTTCAAGAAATAATCAAGGTGGAAAGTGCGGGCCAAGTGCCACCAACACTTCAGCATTTTTCCAGTACCTAGTATTATTTTTTGATGTTCGGATGCATCAGCATAAACAGAAACCGAGCAAAGAAATAATGCTATCTTTGCTCAGTAAAATCTGAACGTAAGATTCGATAAACAGATGATGATTATGTACAGAATGAATCATAGTAACTGTAGATTTAAAAAAAACAGTTATATGATTTTTTTATTAATACCAAAATGAGAAACTAAATAACAATATGATCTTCAGTATTTTTTTCAGAGAAGGAATATTATTATTTGATATAATAGAATATATTTGTAGCATGCATTCAAGCGACTGAATATTCCAATAGTCAAATCTTATCGTATAAAATATTCAAAAAAAAAGATTATAGGAAGTCTCGGCTAATATATTATATCGGTGTATTCATACACAATCTAAGAGTAATCAATATCTTCTATCTACATATTGCGAGTGCCTTGAAATAAGAGAAAAAAAGATTTAAAGTATCATCTTAAATTAGGACCAACTGGATCCCACCATAATTATGATTTTACAAAATCCAAACAACTACGAACAATTAAGTGAAGAAGGTGTAGGTAAAATATTGGGTAAATGTTTAACATCTAGTAAAACGACAGATTTTTTTGCTTCGTCACTAAATAATGTATCTTTTTTATAATAAGAAAGTGGTAGTTCAGTTTGATTGAGTAATTGTGGATTCATTAATAAAAATCCTGAAAAATCATTCGTTGGATTTTTTGTTGTTTTACATGCATTACGAACAATTTAAACCCAAAAATAAATTAATGTTTCATTTATTTATTTTATATATTTATTAGTATTATCAAATAATAATTTTATTGTTTGTTTTCTATTATGAACTTGTAAATAACTCCATATTAATCTTAATAATAATCGATGGTAAATTTTTTCAATAAATTCTTCATTTGAATCTTCATGAGAACCATTTTCTACTTTGACCATTGATGAATTTATTTTCATATTAATATATTAATAAAATGGAGATTTAATTGCATTTATTAGCCATATTTTAATAATATATCTTCTTGTTTCAATCGATATTCTAAATCAATTTTATTCAAATAAATTAATAAAGGTAGTTTTTAAGTACATTTTCACTCAATAAACTCCATAATTCTTCTGTTGCTTCTTCTAATCGAGTACTATCATATAAATCAATAACAAAATAAATACTTGTGTATTTGGAAAATATTGTCGAATTAGAGAATGAATTACAATATGTTCTCCGTTATGTCCTAAAATGTTAAATTAACTATTTTCTTATAATATACAGTTTCTACATTAAAACTAATTGAAGGAATAGTTTCAATAATTTCATGTAATTTGAATTTATAAGCAATCGTTGCTTTACCTAATCGATCAAGACCCATGATTAATATTTTATATTTCTTCTTCAACCAAATATTATTTTTTTGATGTTGTCAAAATGACTGCTTAGCAATTATTTCCACACATCGATATTTAATGGATTACATGAATCCATTATGTTGTTGAAAATTAAATTTTTACGAAATTGTTTGTTACTCTATTACATATCTAACTACAAATTTATATTGTCATATACTTTCATTGCAATTTTCTAAATCATGATTATGATCGACATCTACATGTACTTACGATTATCTAAAAGTACTATTTTTTCTTATGAAATTTTTTTAAAAAATTTCTTTTTTTATGAATAGATAGAGCGTTTTTCACTCAATTTTTGTATACTATTGCATCAAACTTCAACTAATATTTCGATAACATTTGTTTCTTTGTCATATCGTTAGTACCATTGTATTAACAATCAAAATAATACCATCAGATACAGTATAAGAAGTTCTATAACTCCCATAAAATCTCTTATTTTATAGTTTCACTTTTCGCTACCACTAAAAACAAAATTTTGAGCAAGTAAACTGCGACCATAAGGAAAGGATAATTTTTTATACACAACAAACTATTTTTTTGTTATTTTGCTGTTTATGCACTGGATATATTTTGATGGTTTGTTTCGCGTCATATAGAGATATATTCAAATAATACATCGTAGACACTACATATTGATGCATCTCAAAATACAAACAAAAAAAAAGATATTATATGTATTGATAACTATTCATGCGTACAAGCACGTGAAACTTTACTTTGCTTAGAAAATGAAAGAAACAAAAAGAAAAACGTGAATCTTTTGTCGACGATAAGGTGAGGGTAAGACTTATATATAAATTCGAAGGTTATTAACGATGAAAAGTGTACGCTTATCTATGAGATTAAGTGTAATGTCTTCTTCGTCGTCAAATTGAAGTTTAACAATATCGAACCATGGTATAGTTTGATATTCGTTTAAATCCTTGCTGAAAATCGATAAAAACAACTCATTTAGATAAAAATATATATTCATTCTATAAATACAAAATCTTTGAATATACCTATAAAAATAATGTATATTATTTATTAATTTGACTACCTCGATTTTTAGTCCATTGTTGCATAGAATTAGAAGAGAGGTCGACTTCTAGATCGTCGATTTCATGATAACGACGAGATAAACATATATTTGAATTTTATTTTGTTTCTGTATATAAAATTCCAGACTACATCATATATAAGATATATTCATTAGATGTATTATATTTCATAGAGATTAAGCATATGTAATAAAAGGAAATTAGAAAATTCAAATATCTCTAACATATACTAAGAAATGAAGAATGAAAAGTGAACTAAGTAAAAACGAGTCGATATATTTTAAATATCTCTTAACGAACGTATGACTGTATAACTTATAAAACTATTATACAAATGAAACACATCACTTTCAAAACCTTCATACAATAGGATGATATAATAATACATCGAATAATTATTTTAGATTTAATACATTTTATATAATAATTTTCCACGAAATGGATGAATCGGTTACTACTTATAAAATGGAATCGCGTGTCAAGCGCAGTAATACATACTGTGAACAAGATGATTCATGTGAACAAGATGGTATGGAGACTGAGAGTGAGAAAGATTTAACAGAAAGTATCAAAGTTAGTTATACAAGAAGAAAATTCATTGGTAAGAGGTGGAGAATACTCTGTTCTGTGACTGACTGTGAGAAAGTAGTTAGCAAACAAGGCTTCTGTTCTCAACATTATGCAGAAAGTGTCGGAATTGCTCGTAAAAATAAAAAATCGAAGCGAAACAAATGGGAACGACACTGCGATATTTACAATTGTGAGTGGCTTGCTGTTAAACATGGTCTATGTAAGAATCATTTAAATGAATACGAAGAATTCTCCGAATCATCGACCGGCCTACCGACAGTGAGACTCAACAGGTGTTCATTACGAAGTTATATAGAACAAAGTATTTTTAATGATCGTAAGTTTTTTTTGCTTATTCAATTTTATCTATTCAAACCTATCGACATTTTTCATATATTAATAGAAGATTCTCAAACAATACCATCTCAACAAAATAGTTCAATAGATTCGATTTCTGCACAATTCGAAACTCCACCGGATAGTAATGTAGTTGTCGACGGATCAGACATTAACAGATCCTCTATGGCCAACGCGTCGACAGGTAAATATATCACAATCGTTTTATATCGATGATCGATTATTTGGGAATATTATTCATTTACATAAATTTTAAACATACAAAAAAATAACTTTATTTTAGACATACGCAATGATGCAGCAAACAGAACTAAAGATAAAGAACATAGTGGAATGAACATGAAAAAATGTCAATATCGAATATCAATCAATGATGATATCACATGTCATAAGTCGGGCACATATCAATGCTCCCATTGTTCATCTGTATTTTGTCTCGAACATGGTTCACTACATCAAGAAGATGTGAAAGAAGAAATCAATTATCTATTAGATGAAACACAGGCTAGTTATGCATATATATACAAAATATCAAACATATTATTCTTTTTCAAAGTTTTAAAAAGAATATTTATTATAAATTATCCTGTTTTTTTTAAAGCTTTATATAATAGTCTTAGAAAAATAGTTAGAGAAATGTTTCGATGCATCTTCATCAACTCCTATTTTGAAATAGATGTTTCAACATTACAAATATTTCAATCTAGTTAAAACAACTCATCTTTTTCTTCATTATTATAGGAACTTATTACTGAAATACCATCATTAAACATTGATAATGGTAGAAAGAATTGTGAAGAACAATTAAACAATTGGATGCAAACGATGGTTGATAAAATTCAACAAAAATATAAAGAACTTCAGATGGAACTTGATCAACTTCATAGTTATATTGAAACGAATCAAGATCAATGGAAATCATCTTTGAAAGATCGAATGGAAACAAAGGTTCGATCAGTATTAATGGCACAATTGAAATTACATGAAACCGATGGATCAGAATTGACTAAAGCTCGAGATGAACTATTACGTGCACAAAAATTCTATAATTTACTCAATAGTCAAACAATGATTACAGTATCTACTGCCAAAGATAATGAAATTGATTTATTAAGCCCTAGCTTATCTTTTTCCAACGTTATAGTCGATGGATTCACTTCGATTGATAAAATTATACCAAAAACAAATGCTGAAATTATAGAACAATTAAATCAACAGGCAATTGATTTAATGAATAATGAAACAGAGAGTAAGTATTGTTCATGTTAAGAATATATAACTACACTTTATTGAGTATTACCAATTGTGTTTAAATAGCATAATCAAATAGTGCGTGACTAATACTGATGAATCTGCACACAAGTTTCGTTGAATGAGAACAAATCAGATATTTTTCTTTTTCTTCATACTGCACACTTATACACTATAGAGTAATACATTAATTTTGTTTTAGATATTTTTTTGCCAGACCTCGATCCAGTTGCATTTGATCTATTAGTAAGATATTCATTATTTTATATTTTCATTTTCTCTATTGTTTATTTTTATGTAGATGAATACAGAAACAATCGTAGAGAATCAATTTATGGCATCTGATACGTCTTTACCAGTATTATATAATACAAATCAATCCATGAATAATAATACTGAACAGGTTTTCTAAACTATTTTTTCTTATGTACATCTTATCACATGTTTATTATGTTTCTTTTAAGGCTGATTTTTCGTCAATTGAATCAATAATTAACAATGCAAACGAGTAATTATGATCATTGTATTATAAATATAGAATTCTATTTTATTTTATTTTAGTTCCAACAGTCTTTCAACAATTATCCAAAATCAAAGTAAAATATTTCATTTAATATTATTATAAATATACTCTCTATTTTTTTAGGAACAGATTTAATATCATGGTTTTTTCAAGATCATCAGAGTGAGCTCGAAAAAATTATTACAAATCCCGAAAATCGTATGGAATTAAATTTAACTTCAAAAAATCTAACTTGTTCAGATATGGAGATTGTTAGTCAGTATGCTTTGCAAGATAATAAAGTAAGTTCATTAAAGCTTTTATAAGAGAAAAACAGTATCCCCGATCCTACTTTAAACTAATGGGATTTCCGATCTTCCTCAATAAAACTTTCGCCAATTGAATTATGACTTAAATTAACATATGTTCTATGTTAATATTCTTTGGGGGTGGAAGTCCTATTGTCGAAGTTCCGGTAACTTATACTTATCATAGAAATATTCGTGAAATCAATTATATGAGTATATATTCTTTTCATTTTAGACACTTATACAACTTGATCTTTCTCGTAATCAAATTAAAGATATCGGTGCACGTTATTTAAATACTGGATTACAATTAAGTCAAGTTAGTAGAAAAAAAACATTTATTTTCATATTCATCTTTATTTCTCCTTTTAACATATAGACACTTACTATTCTTGATCTATCTCACAATCAAATTGGAGATGCAGGAATATCAGAGCTAAGTATTGGATTAAAATCAAATGAAGTAACAAAATAATTTTCAGTATCTCTATAAAGATCATTTTTCTTTTATATAGACACTCACAACACTTGATCTTTCTGATAATCAAATCAAAAATGAAGGAGCACAATTTCTAGGTGCTATATTAGAATTAAATACAGTGAATATAGATTATTTTTTTATTTTTTGTTTCGTATTAAATTCATTATTATAGACACTTACTACATTAAACTTATCTAAAAATTGTATTGAATGTCAAGGAGTAATTGATTTAAGTAATGCATTACACTTAAATCACGTAAAAAATATTTTCTTTGCATTTATCTATTTTAAATTATGATTACTATAGACACTTTCATCACTTAATCTTTCTGCAAATCAAACCAAAGATGAAGGAGCACAATATCTAAGTTTTATGTTACAATCAAATAAGGTTAATATATATATTTTTTATTTTTATTTCATATTGAATTCATTATTATAGACACTAACTACATTAAATTTATCTAAAAATGATATTCAAAATAAAGGAGCATATGATTTAAGTTTTGCATTACAAAGAAATCAAGTAAAAGATATTTTCTTTTTTTTTTGATTTATTTTAAATTATGATTATTATAGGCACTTTTATCACTTAATCTTTCTGAGAATCAAATTGGAGATCAAGGTGGAGAAGATCTGTGTACTGCATTAAAATTAAATGAAGTAAAAAATTTATTAATTTTATTTCTCCTTATTGATATTTTCTTTTTGATACAGACATTGACAAAACTTGATCTCACTTCAAATACTATCAAAGCTGAAATCTTAAGTGGTATATCATCTGCATTAACATCAAATATGATAAGAAAAATAAATAATGAAAATATGTAATTGTCTTTGTTTTTTTCTCCGATAATATTTTCTTCTATATAATATGTGTGAAATGTAATATTTTATAACAAGTGTCATTCTCTATGAAATATCTTTTTTTTAAATTTTGTTATTAGCGGAAGCATCAGCAAAATCTAGGTGATTGGGTACTGTACTAAAAACTTTGAAAGTTATTTATAATGGTACTCCGTCTTTTTTAATAACTCGTTCGTTTTAATTCTGCGGTGATTGGGCGCGATATTACCTTGATGACGTCACTACTTATTATGGTAAAACATTCATGTCATATGTTTCTATAGACTTTGGTTTACTTTAACAGTTTTTATAGCGAAAGAGTAACAAATGAGAAAGTGCATTGACTGTGGGATATGATGGTATTCTATTTTATGTGTCTGTTGCTGTATAGAGATTGTTTTTGTATAATATGAATAAAAAAAACCGGCGATCAATTATAAAGTTTATTATAACTGATACTAATAAGTCATTGAACTGCCTCGTTTATATAAAATCATATACGATCATTTTTTTGTTTTTAAATATAATTAAAATTAGTAACGGTTCAATATCAGATAAGACTATTTAGCATTGTTTCTTTTTTTTAATAATATTTGACGACTTATCGTAAATAAACTTGCCAATTGTTTTTTTTT
>CAJNOI010000519.1:0-41433 GCA_905250115.1 Adineta steineri
AAAGAAAAGAAGAAAAATACGTATGTATATAAGTGTTCTATTTTCGATTTTAAAAATAGAAAGTTTGACGAACGAGGCATGGATCTACCGAAAAGTCCAAGAAATAATCTAGTTTCCAAAGAAAGAGTATATTAAATAACTTAATTTATGTCCTTCCTCAATAAGCCACAATATTATCACACACACTATGTCCAGACAGCTTTAGTATCCACGTGGCAAAATTCACTTATCTATTGATAAGAACGAATAGAAGACGAAAAAGAGTTATTTTTTACATACATATATACTAATAACAGGTATGCTGATAAACATTGTGTATACCACAAAATTCTCATCAATTAATCACAGTTAATTCTTCCACTGCATCAAGTTTACTTTAATGCTACACTTAATAAAGTAATGTAATCTTAGTTGTTGTCAATTCTCTTAGCATTGTAGATATTTTTTTCTTTATTAAGTTCAAAAATACTAATATTGTAGCATGAGAAGTGTTGCTCGCGCACGATTGGAATACTGAATACATTGATAGAAATCAGAGTTACATGCATTGAATAATTATGAGATATGAATAGTATATTCCGTAAAAATAGAAAAAAACATGATAAGCATTGTCAGGATGGTTGCAACTCTGTTTCAAATTCACATACATTGAATGAAAACCTAAGCGAAAACACTCATTCCATTGTATTTTTTTCTTTTTTTTTCCCTATGTTTAATTTATCAATGTAAACACAATGTTTTGTCTTTCGTGACTAATTTTAGAATAAAATACTATTTTTCATCACTACTCTAACGACACACTATAATCTTATATAAAATTCGATTTATATCATGGCATCAGAAGTAACACTTGCCGACCGTATTCACTCTCTATTAACAATAAAAAGCACTGATGAGCAAGCCATCATTGAAGCTCTTGATCAATTAGTCAAAGATTTTGGTGTCGACGAAGTTCAACGATGGTATCAACCACAGTCAAAACATAAGAACTTGTTGATACATGAGTTTGTTCGTATGGGTCTTATGAAAACGATCGAACATGCAGTCAAAGATCTAGGTTTCAATATTAACGTGAAACGTGAATCGGATGGAAATACATCATTGCATTTGGCCAAATGGTATAAAAAACCAGATGTTAGCGAACTATTGCAAACGTTGGGAGCAGATATAACCATAGTCAATAATTATGGAGAAATGGTTGAAGGTTTGGATCAATTAAAAGAAAAAATGATGAATATAATCTGGCTAGATACAGGTAATATAATGTCACATTTTTATTCTCCAAAAAATTGTAATTGATATATTTTTGTTTATATCGTTCTCATCGATTGATGATTTTTGAGACACAATTTGTTACATTCATTATAATTTTGATGTCAAATTCATCTGAAAACTGATTCTTGATTCTTGTTTGTTGTATACTGTAGAATTAACATCACTGGATGATCCACATATACTGGAATGTGCTGTAATCATCACTGATAAGCATTTAAAGGAACTTGAACGCGGTCAATGGATTGTGCATTATGAAAAAGCCGAACTGGAAAAATTATCCAGCTTTCATCAGAATACATTCAAGAGTCGAAGTGACGGTAAGCATAGATCTTTATAGAGACTGCATGCCATTCGGCACTATATGTAATCTTGTAGTATAGTTAGAACTTCGTTCATACTCTTTTTAGGTGGTAATGGTCTATTTGATGATATTTTGACATCGAAAACAACAAAAGAAGAAATGGAAGTTCAGTTGTTAGAACTGCTCAAACGTCATTGTCCAGAAAAGGGTTGTCCATTGGCTGGCAGTTCGATTCATTGGGATCGTGAAGTTATTCGAGTACAACTGCCATCTGTTTATGAATATCTACATTATCGTATCATTGATGTGAGCAGTTTCTTTGGAGTAGTTGAACGATGGATACCATCAGAAAGATGGGTTGAAAAAGAAAAATATTTGGATAGAATCATGCAAGAAAAGTATACTGGTGATAATAATAAGGAAGGTGGGGCACATCGAGCGATGTATGATGTTGAACGATCCATTGAAATTTTAAAATTGTTTAAACCATGTTTAAATACATTTTAAAGAAATTTAAACTTTTTAGTTTTTTATAAAAAATAGCCTAACAAATAAATTAGATTTTCCATCATTATAAACCAAGGATCTAACAGATAATCTTGAAGATGTGGGTATGAATATATTAAGTGTTATTCTTACTAATACATTCACATCTGCATTTATCGTCAATGAGATTGAGGGTGGGTGTAAGTGACTTTCCTTTCACCACCATCACCCACACCCACACTCTATATTTATAATTTCATCTGCATAGAAATACAAATAGATATAGTAAAGATTTAAAAATAAGAAAATGAAGAGATACACTGAGAAAGCATAGTTCGTTAATCAAGTAGGAAAAGTAGGCATTATGTTTCGAACGAAAACTTGCAGCATAGTTTCTCTACCAGGTAAGTTTGCTGCTTCGACTGGAAATCGACACAATGGGTATGTATTTGCCGTTCGCAGGATATTCAACCATTTTGTGGGTGTGGGTGAGGATTTTTGATTGAAATACTTGCATCCAACCACCCACCCAGACCTCACCTAGTCACACCTCACCCACCCTCTCAAAATAGGATCGTCGCACTAAAGTTGTTTTTGCAGTCGTACCGGGACTCTATCGAAACCCGATTTTTCACTAGTTTTTTTAACCTAGCTCGGATCCTGGAGCAGCCCGACTGACTGTGCTGCATCTGTAGATTTTTTACGCAGTATCAATGAAATGGCATGCTGAAGCTGCGTCACTCGCTCATTCGCTTTTTTTCACCAAATTTGCGCCGTTTGATCACACATGCTCTCCTTTCAGCAAATAGAAATTGATTTGCATACAAGTGGCGAGCAGAAGAAAACAAGTTGTTGTTATTCTCTGCACGAATCAATCAGCCACGTTCGCTTTTGTTTTTAATGCCCGTTTGTGTGAAGAGAAAAAGACGAACATAAGCAACTCGAGCTTTTAACGGTAATGTCTTTCGTTACTAAAATATTTTTTAACGCTACATCAAGACAGAAGAAGATAAAAAATTGAGATGAATGTATGTGAAGGTGTGAATGTGGATGTGATAAGAGCAGAAAACCGTATCCATAGTACACCCTTTTCTCATCAATCTGTTATCAGCCATCATTTTGTTCATTGTTGTCTCTAGACGAAAAAAGCAAAATAAATGCAATAATGCAAAGAATAACTACATGAATTTTCTAAACAAAACAATGGAAACAATATAAACACCTATTACTTTCACCATTTCTCATAATTTTATTCACGATGCCATTGTTCGTAGTTTTGCTTGTGCTTCGGTGTACGAACTTGAGATGGCATTTGTATCTGGCTTTTTCTGCTTATTTCCTCTCCTTAGTTTCATTGGTATCAACATTTATCATTTTTTTTCTCCCGACAAAAATAATCAGAAGAACGAATTAAGTGTCGAAGAAATACATTCAACAGTTTATATGATACTTTGCAACTGTGATATCAGATCAATGCGTTTGACTAAGAATGTGCGCGAATGTAACCATTTTGGTATGCGCACTAAGAGTCAACGAGACATTGACTTCTTTCAAATTATCTTGAATTGTTCTACAGAATGAATGAGATAGGATTTTTTGGGATATTTCGAACTGTGTTACAAAACGTTAAAGCTGATGGCAACAGGAAGCCGCTCTTTTTTGCAACTTACTTGAAATAAAAAACTGTTACGCCGTACTATGATACTTGACGAGACAAGTTTTTTTTTTGCTTATTTGGTCTTTATGTATTAGTCTCTGTAAGGGATCCGATACACTTTGCCATCTTGAGGGTGGGTTTTCACTTCAGTATTACTCATACTCACACCCATACATGCATTTACACCCTCAAAATGGTTTTAACAATATTCCAACGCGTTTTTCAACAACTTTTGTCTGCTTGGGTAACAAGAGAGACAACGCAAAGTCGATATAAAGGTGAAGTGACGCTGAATCAGCAAGCGTTGTGATGATGTTCGCGACGGTTTGAGGGTATGGGTGTGATGTGAATATGGATGTGGATGAGGGTGTGACTGTGAGAGAATACAGAAACACTCTCACACAAACTCACACTCACACCCACACTCTCAAGAATATATTAGATAAAATTCAAATTTCAATTCTGACTAGTCAAAATTACAAATTGGCTGAATTTTAATTTTGCCTACGACATATATATATATATGTATGCATGCATAAATATATAGGTAAAATAACGAGCGAAAGAAAACAGAAGGATTACATAAAAGAGCAAAGAAAATATATGATGTATTCGAACGGTATAGCGCAAAGAAAAATATTGATTTCTGATGAAAAAAACCCAGTAGAAAAAGAGAACAAAAATGATTTACTTCAAAGTATTGGCTGATGCTTGGAAGAGACCAACGGAAGAAAGAGAAAAGAAATATCAAGTAAATAGAACGATGTCATGTATATAAGCTAGGGATTCTATCGAAATCTGATCAGTTGACGATTGTGACAGAACACAATACAATATTCTTCGATGCATTAATCATTTATTGTTTTTTTTCTTCTAATATAAAAAAGAACTGTGAACAGGTTAACCAATAAATTATCAATTTTAAGACATTTCATTTCACAGTAAGTTAAAAAAAACATTAACAATCACAAAATCCTATGTCATTTTGAACAACTTGAGAAAGCGACAACGATATGTACTAAAACAATAAGAAATTCATTTCTGTTTTGCCACTCTATCACAGACTAATTTGTATCGAATTAAATAGTCTGTTTTTTCCTTGATCTGTTTTCAATATTACACTTCCACTTTTTATTATGATCCTAAATAATTGCTTTTGTTTTTTATGTCTTCATTCACAAGAACATTGGACGCACTATCGCGCGTCCTTGAATTCCCCATTACTACTTCATTTGTTGTTTACTCAATAGTTTTGCGTGTTTTTTATCTTTTCTTTTCTTCTTCTTCTTCTTCTTATTATTATTATTATTATTATTACTTTTTTTTCTTTATTTTGGTGTTTTTTGCCGTCTCTACAACACTAACTTCTTCTTTTAGGTACCGAATATATATCGTCGATTAATAGATAGATTACTCCCGTAATTTCTTTGATCAGAGTAACTGAGTTTCTACATTGGTTTCTTCGGTTTTTTTCTCTATCTCTCTTGACTCGTTTATTCTTCCTTTAGTCTGTTATTGTCTACACTTTTCTTTTTTTTAGCTCAAGATAAAAGGCTTATTCATTTATTGTTCTGGCTCATGTCAATTTTTCTTCGAGTTAGTCGGGCGATATCGAAACAAGACAGTAGTTGATAGGAAAGAAGAAGAAATATCATTACAATACTGTGACGTCATCATAATGACTAGTCTGTTTTTCTCTTTCATTGTTGTGTCGTCGTAACTTGATATTTGGTAGGAGATGCACATTGGTAGTTTTTCTTTCTGTGTTTTTCTATCATTAAGCTGGAGATTCTTCTATGCATCATTGCGAGAATGGTATTTCTTTTCTATGCCATCGTTGTTATATTTGTCGAGACGGCGGAGTGTGTTTTTTCTTTCTTTTTCTTCTATCGCTGAGATGGAGGTTCTTTTACGCATCGTAAGGGTGAGAATGAGTATAGCTACTACACTACCAGGTATTTTAATGTTGCTTGAATCTTACCAATGGCACAAGTGTGAGTATAAAGGTCTCAGTATATGAAATATAAGCTTATCGTAGAGATATTGAAATAAAGTAGATATGTTGATGAGTCGTGTGTACGTGGCCTCTGTTGACGATATGCTTTGAGTATCCATAACTCATGAGTCTTTTTTCGAAATGATGTAGCATGTTTAGTACTTTTATACTGAATGATTTTGAAGTTATTATATTGTCGTCTGAAGACAACATTTCAATTTGCTGAACGGCCATTTTTATGACCCAATCGTCTATGAATAATGAGACTTGTCTTATTTCTTTTTCTGCTCTTTCTCGTTTATCAGTTTAATTTTTTACCATCTATCTATCACCTTATTAACATTCGTGTGTCACGGCTGATTGCTCACAGAACCATCTATCTTTCGTCTCTGATCGTCACTTAGAGTAGTTTATAGAGAAAAAATTCACAAGTTTTAGACAGTTTCGTGGACATCGGCCAGTTTAACAGTATAAACCCTTTCACACATGAGTGCAGCATTTCCTAGATGTTAGACCTCGGCGAACTCTTGTCAAAAACTTGTGAATTTTTTCTGTATAAACTGCTCTGATTTAGTTCTCTATTTGAGCAAAGTCTGAGATTCAAAATCAAACTTTCGTTTTTTCGGCTCTGGGGCCTTCCACAGGGGTTTTTAACAGGTTGATATATTGAAAACTTGATAGTTCTGCTCCAACTCAATATCAACTCAAATCCTTTTAAGGTATTTAATAGGTCACTATGTACTATCAAAATATGAGGAAATCCAGGAAATCGGAGAGGGACACCGAGAGATGTTCCCTCGTTAGCCGATATGTACGTAGGTATATGTCGTAGAAAAGATTGAAATTCAGTTTAGATTAAAATCGTCTTGATCTACACTAGTTCAGTTTGAAATCCTCCTAGTTGACGTCAGAATAATTTTGATTTGACCTAGGAGAATTGTAAACTGAACTAATACAGATCAAAACGATTTTAATCTGAACTGATTTCAATGTGTCCTACGATATATATTTATATTTATATAATAGATACACATACATACAGTGGCTGTCAAAATTATCCAACCACCTGCGATGAAAAATCCGTTCTTTTTACATGTCACGTTTCAGATGACATAGATTCTAGAGTTTTTGTTAACTTAATAGATTTGGATGAAAAGCAACAGAGGTCGGCGCGTTACTCGGTGACTCTACTTCATAATGAAATCTAAGTTTTAACCTGTACACTGAATTATGGGTCCGACGCCAGAAACTATCACATGGCCATTCTTATCCTTGGTCTCCATCGTTCTATGTACTGTCCTATGCGTTCTCTTATGCATCTATTTTCTTTCTTCGACTCTGTGGACTTATATCTGTTCATCTCTATATGATGTATTACCCGGTAATAGACTGAGAGTGTGGGTGAGGGTGCGTGTGAACATCGTTATATTTCTTCTCTACACAACTCACACCCTCTGACCTCCGATTCCGACCCCTGGGCATCGATAACTTTACGGAAAGTTTTATCAGAGCGTCAAAAACATGGAAAGTATAAAAGAGCCTTTCTAATTGGGCGACTTTCTGACCTTTGAAAGCTCAGAGGAAAACTTCGACCTCATATTCGAATTCCACATCCTCGATTACCCTTCGTTAAGTTTCTTAGAGAATGCTGAAGAAGATTCCTATTAGTTTACCACAAATTGTTTTCTCATTGGCTTCGCCATACGAACAAACTTATCGTAGATTTAACCGCTATATAATCCTTTCTTTCAGAAACGGAAACAATCCAATAACCTAGTAAAAGAAAATGTCACAGCAAAATCAAATGGAAGAACACGTGGGCGTCGTTGTCGTCATGATGGTCGTCCTTCTTATGATTGGGATGTTTATCAAGTGCTGTTGGCGTCGTGCTGATCCTCGTCGCCCCCATCCTCGTCCTCACTATATGCCGATTCCACATCTTCCAGGTATTTGGGTTGAGCGTGATCCTGCTTATGTTCGTGCTCGTGGTGGTCCTAGCCATATTCAAACTGGTGGTACGGAAATAGCGATTGATCGAGCTTATAAATAACGGTGATGATATAGTGATTAGCGATAGGTGGCGATATATGGAGGATAAGAAACTGATAGTTGGCAGCTTACCTTTTTTTATCAGTGTGTGTTAGCGTCAGTGGTTGTTACTGCATGACGCTATCGTTTCACATATGTATGTACATATATAGGTATTGTCAAGAAATCCGGAAAAAAAATAAATTTGTTAAAGTTGTATTTCTTGTTCTAATTTTTCTGCTTGCAGATTTTATTTTTCCGGATTAATTTTTTTCGGATTCTTTCGTTTCCGGATTTTTATTTTCCGGATTCCTTGACATATTCCATATATACATAGATATATTTATGTTTTTTGTTCCCTTCTTTTCTCTCTCTCTCTCCACATTCATTTTCAGCCACAATAAACATTTTCTTTCCTTCCTGTAGAGTGCGTTTCTTCTCCTGATCGTCATGAGGACATGATGATCTTCCTCTGTTGTCTTTTTTTCATTTTTTGTGTTGGTCATACCAGGCTGTTATTTTCAGTTCTTTGTTTTTCTCTATTTGTGGCTCTATATATAGAATTGTTTTGGGTGTGATTCTCATTTTTTCCGTTTTCTGCCCTTGTCTAACCCCGAATAAACGTGGTTACTACCTCACATCTTTCCCTGAGCACGATAAGTTTAATTTCGTTCTTGAGATCTACAGATCGGCTTGTCCACAGGTAACGCTCTGAGTATAGCTACCATAAACGTCTTCGCATCTGCTAACGATTACCATCAGGATGAATTTATAAAAGAAGTAGATTCAAAGCATCATACGATCGTGATTTCGACAGTTGCTTAGGCTGTCAATCGTCAGGTATGTTAAAAATCTAATAACTACATCAATTAATCAAAACCTATATATGGAAAAAAGTTTTATCTATATAACAGTCAAAAAGAAAACTATCAGCAAGATAAATTTTCAAAGGTTTAACTTGATGTATGATGAAACGTAGTTAATCTATAACGGGTGAATTTACATGGTAAATGGATTGGTTCATAGGTTGATTTGACACCTGGCGGAGTATTTTGGTTTGTGGAAACTAAAATGTAGTAGTATTGTTTCGTCTATTTGTAATCATACCAGTTTTTCGTTGAAAGTTGTTTCTTCGGATACGTAGATGAGAGTAAGCTTGTAATGTATCTGAAAAGAAATGACATATGTAATCAGGAGTGGCGCGACCGGGGGGGGGGGGTGTCGGGGTGTAACATCCCCCCAATCTTTGAAAATTTCTATTTTTTGCTCAACAAAATCGGCAAATTTTCTTAATTTTTTTGAACAAAGATCATGCTACACCTCCTAAAAATCAAAAAATTTCGCTACACTCCCCAAAAATTCAAAAAATTTTCGTTACAGCCCCCTCCCCTCAATGTTGGCTGACTCGTGCCACCCCTGTATGTAATATATGATTTATTGTAAGCAAAAAGGTTTTTATAATATTATGAAGCAAGTATATATGTGTGAAATTGATTAATCGAGAGAGAAATGGCAGAAAATTTAAGGTAGAGCAGAATTTATTTTAAAGTACATCAAATTGAAACTGAAAAATGTCACTGTGAACTCAAGTTTTAGATATTTCGATTTTTGTGAGTATTTGTTTTGATGGTTTCTTCCGGATGAGGCATTGTTCAAGTGTCTGATTTGTATTTCCCGCTATTCGAATTCGGACATTATCGAGTGATAGTCCTGTATGTTTGAAATATTCTTTCAACCACTTGTAACATGCTTTGGGAAAATGTATTCCCTCGACTGGAAGGAGGGTCATGTCGAAAAAACGTGATCATAAAACGGAAATGCGTTTGTGTGTGTGTGTTTGTGTGTCTGTCTGAGGGTGAGAATAGCTACCATCATATACAGATTTCATCCTGGCTAAAGGAATCATCAGATGGCAAATGAAATTGGATGTGGGTGGGTGTGGGTGGGAGGTGTGCTGAGGGTGTGGGTGTGATTAAGGCATAGCTTTAGAATCAATACAACACTCACACCTATCCACACCCAACAATATATAGGTTTAAAAAGAAAAATACTTCATTGGATTTCTTCGATTATAATAACAGATGAAAGAATGTATTTAGCGTTGATAAACGAAATTATATTTCGAGTTAATGTACAACAAAAATCATAAAATTCAATTTATATATTTTCATGAAATTAATTTGATACCATCGAAGAATCCTCACTATGAAGTGGATCAAAAACAAACGTCAGGAACGTCATTAGTAATAAAAAGGACGACTTTTTCTGCATATAATTCATTATTATTCTATAAACAAAAAAAAGTGAATATCTATTGTCAAAAATCAGTAGACCTTACTAACATTATTACGTTATATTTTGTAATAGTTTTGAATAAAAATCATTTTATTACAGTAGCAAATGACAGAAGAGAATAGATACTGAAACAAAGATTAATATCGTATTGAAATAGTAAATAACATGACGGTATGATGGATTTAATAGAATAGTTCTCTTTATGAATTGACAAGTATATTTTTAATAAAGATTTTTTTCATTTTCTTCTATTATCTTCTTGTACATAGTTCTATCGGAATTACAAGATAAATATCAACCAAGTCTAGTGACTATAGTCAAATCATTATTATTTTTCTTTCTAAATTTAACTATGTAAATTCATTATTTTTAAGCTTTCAGCATGATCAAACGTTTTGCTTGACATAAAAAGTATTAATTCTTGTGTCAAGAGATGTCGCTAACTACTGATATATGTTTATTTCCTTTTTCTTTTCATTGTTTTCAATTGGTTTGTCAATGCTTCCAGTGTTTTATTTTATTTTGATGTTTCTCTAATTGCTTTCCATCCTACAAAATCCTTCACTCATATAATATTCAATCAGAGATCATCATTTCACTGTTTCATATTTGATTATTATTATCAAATATGCATGCACATTTTGCACAACCAATACAGGTTTGTTATTATTTTATTTTTATGATTTAATCATTGACACTTATTTTATTCTTTTTTTTAAAGGCAGCTGCAGCAGTAAGATATAACTTTATTTTTATTTAAAAAAAAATTTAATCTTATAATTAGGCAGCTGTAGCAGCAGCAATGGCTGTATCAAATACATCATCCACTTCATCAACATCTGAACCACATGCATCAACACCTATACATCATACAGCAACAAAAACCGAATGGATGGAAGCTATTGAACAACAACGTTTAGAAAGATCAACACTAAATCGATTGATTATTAATTATCTTGTCACTGGTACCAAATAAAAATTTTTAAATATTTTAATTCTTTTTATTTTGTATATTGTAGAGGGATTTAAAGAAGCAGCAGAAAAATTTGCTGAAGAAGCTGGAATATCATTAAGTAATGTAGATTTAACATCACTCGATGAACGTTTAAGAATTCGTGAAGCAATTGAAAGTGGAAGAATTCAAGAAGCAATTAATTTAATTAATACAAAAGCACCTGAATTACTTGATCAAAATCGACAATTAGCATTCCATTTAAAGGTAATCATTTCGCAAAGATAGTATCAGTTAATTTTATTTAGATTGTTTCTAATTTAGCAACAACATTTAATAGAATTGATACGTTCAAATTTAATTGATGAAGCATTAACCTATGCTCAAATTCATTTAGCTGAATTTGCTGAAGAAGAAATTAAAATGCGTCAAGAATTAGAAAAAACTATGGCATTACTTGTCTTTGATAAACCATTAGAATCTCCATATGGTTATTTAATGCAAATATCACATCGACAACAAGTTGCTAATGAAATCAATAGTGCATTACTTATTTATCAAAATGATGAATCCGAATCAGATTTATCAATGTTAGTTCGAATGGCAACTTATATGCAAGAAAAATTAGACAATAAACAATTACGTTATCCTAAATTGGTTGATATTGCTAGTGGAAAATTAGATGACTCTTAAATCTTTTTCTTTTCTCGTCTTTTTTTAAAATGTATATGTTCGTTTGATAATTGTTTCAAAGAAACATCAACAAAGATAAAAATATATAAATAAAGTTCAAAATTTTATTAAAATAAAAATAGAAGATTGAATCTCAAAATAACATTTTTAGATGACATTTGATTGGACAACGAAAGAAAAAATTGTTTTATTATCTGATATACTTGAATATGGTGATCAAGTAGAAAGTTGGTCAACTATTTCCAATGATCTTTCACGAACATTTCCAACAAATACTATTTTATCTCAATCAAAAAGAGATGGACGTTATTCAATTAAAGTTAGTGTTTGTTTTTTTTCTTTGTTTATTCTTTTCTTTTTAAAATAGAATTGTAAACAACAATATCAACATCTTGTTGAACGTTATAAATCTCAATGGACGGAAAATGATTCATCAAATGGTTTAAAAATACCTTTAGCTAAATATATTTGGATACAATTAAAATCTATTTATCAAGCTGAATTAACATATCAATTGAATGAAAGTAGAAAAAAATTAACAGAATTTTGGCTTGAAGTTACAACAGCTATTAATATTAAATCTAATAATACAGTTGAACCAACACCTCCGTTAGTTTATTAATAAAATTATAAGAACAAAATTTTAACAATGCTCTTTTCCTCATATATTTAGATTGTTAACAACAGAAATTACAACACCTGTTACAATTACTCAAGAGAATGAACCACAAGAAGATAAACCCTCAACAATAGAAATTATTTCTCAAGTAAACAAAATTAAGAACTTTCATCAGTATCAAATAATTTATATTTCATTTATTCTAGGTGCCTAAAATAGAACCAGATATACCACAAAATGAACCCATTCAATCAACTTCACCTAGTGAAGAAATACACCCCGGTAAACATTTCATTTTTTTTAATTGTTAAAATGTTTCATGTTATCAATTGTAGCTTCAGTAATATTCGACAATCCTAAAGAAGAAAGTCCAACTGTTACCGATATAATTGCTGATCAACCTCAAATAAAAGAAGAACCACATATTGAAATTCCTACTGATATTATTCTTAATGATATAGATCAACAACCAGCATCTTCAATCTCACTTGATTCAAAACAAAATCTTTCTCTAATTGAACAAGATATTTCGCAACCATTACCGATGGATTGTTCTTCACCTAATATAATATCCGATCAACAATCATCAACATCTCAATCAACAATAATTTCTGTTCCTCCTCAGAATCCTTCAATACAACCAGATTCAGCTTCATCATCTCGATCAACATCAAGAACAAGCTCTGAAACAAAAACGGACGTTATTAAAGTAAAAAAAAAAACAAATTGTATTTCTTTCACTTAATCGAACTATTTTTATTCGCTTATAGATTATTCCAACGACAACACCAAAATATCATGTATATTTTTCTCCAAAAAATTCTATTAATAATAATAATGTTAACAATCCACCAGCACCACTAACAACAACAACGACAACAACACCAATAAATAAACCTAAACCAAAACGAAAAATAACTGATGATATTAAAGATGAAAATGAAAATGAATCAATAAGTCAACAAGATCCTCTATCTTTATCAACAGAACAATCAAAATTAGTTTCATCTACTGCTCCAATAACTCGTCGTTCAATAAATACACGTTCAGTACCAAATACAGCTGCTGAACAAGAAGAAGAAAAATCTAGACGGTAAAATTTCTCAATAAAACAAATACTAAATTACTTTTATATTTATTTAGATTCTCAGCAATGCTTTCAGAAAATCCTAATAGTTGGCAATCACAATCAATGGCTATTATTCAATTTATTCTTGCACACAAGTAATTTAAAAAACAAAACAGAATTTTATTTTTTTTTTGTAATTCTATTTTTAATAATTATAATTAGACAAGGATATTTATTTGAACAAGAAATAACAGATGAAATAGCACCAAAATATCATCAATTCGTTCGACGTCCAATTGCTCTTGATACAATTCGAAAAACACTTGAATCTAATGAATATCAATCAAAAGATTATTTTAAACGTGATGTTTATCTAATGTTATACAATGCAATGAAATATAATCCACGGTATCATCATGTACATCGATCAGCTAAACAAATTTTTAATCTCGCAGTTCCACTTTTTTATGTAAATACTCTATTTTTGTTTTTCTTCTTTTCAAAAACGTTTTTTTTTCTAAATTAGTTATCAGCACAAGATATTCATGGACAAATAACAACAAGAAATAGTTTATCATTACCGACTACTACTGCCACTACTACTACTACTACTATGACAAATGATATGTCATCTGTTAAACGTAAACGAATAAAAGTATAGTTTTTCTAATTAGTTTACAAAAACAAAAAATAAGAAATTTATTTGATTTTTGTTTTAGTGATGAATGATGTTTATGAACTTATTTGTTGAAATGACAAATAAAATCAATCTTAGTCTTGCGTTATGAAATTTATTTTCTGTTTAGAATGATATAAATAAACTATTGAAGCATAGAATTCTTTTTTTGAATGATGTTTTGTATAATATAAAAATAATGAAACTGTTCAATAGAATCATATCAAATCTTTTGTTACATATTTTAATTCATGTAAAACAAGGATAATCAGATGAAATGTTAACTTTCAACGATATATTTAAACGATTCTAAGAATATTAATTGAAAAATGAATACTATTTTATAAATTGATGTATATTTTATCTTCTGTTTGAATTATATAGTACAGATATGTTTCAGAAGTTGCTATTAAATCTTAAACACAAATACAGTGACAGAATGATGTTATTTGATATGATTAATAAAATGTTTTGTGTGCTTTATTATATTTTTTAAATTTGCGAGATTGACTTATCGTAAAAACAGGAACTAAACAAGAGAAGAACAGCACGTAACATTATTTACGATTCTGACTAGTTAAAAAGAAAAATTTGTTATTAACAATTTATTTCTTCAATTTTCAACCAGATTGTGTTGTCCTCTAATGTATACTTATGATAAGACTCAAGTAGTATGGCGTAAGCATGATGATATCAGAACAATATTTTTTTTCTTATATCAATATTTTATGAATCATTTTTTATGTGATAAGGATCATTTTTCTCGTATTTAACATCATTTACACGCACAGCTTCGCCGTTAGTTGTTTCGAGAAAAAATCTCACAATGTCGTATCCTGGTCAACCTAATTATTGTCCACCACCACCACCTTATGGAGGAAATCCGGGCTACTGTCCACCACCTCCACAATTTGGTGGAAATCCAGGTTATTGTCCACCACCTCCACCGACTGTTATAATGCAAGCAACTGGTAATTGCCCATCATGTCGAGTAAGTTCATTATATTTTATATTAAAAAAAAACGTTTTTTTTTTCGTTTATTTTAGATGGGTTTTTTATCATCTCATGTTACTTGTTTGGGTGTTTTCTGTGCTATTGTTCTATTTCCCATTGGTCTTATTTGTTTATTTGCAATGCAAGAACAAAGATGTTCACACTGTGGATTTTGTTCCTAAATCATTAATATGAAGAAAAATCATCAGAATTGCTTATTTTATGATCGTTTCATAAGAATCTGTATTGTATGAATAATAATGAAAAAAAAATATTGTTTATTAAAAATAACTTATATCTTACTATATAAATTTTTGAATGTACTTCGTATAATCGATTGATAGATTTTTCAAACAAGAAGTTTCTATTAAAAATTGTTTTGTAACAGTGATATCTATATTTTATCTATCCTGGCTGTTATCAAATGAAACAGGGTTGACATATAACCTGAAGTTTAGAGCAATATCTAGTGCCTGCTGTTTTAATTACAATAATATATTTAAAATGGATATAGAAGAAAATTCTAAGAAAACATAAAATAGTTTATATTATATATGTTATAAGGTTCATCCAATATTTTCGTTTATTATTTTCATCATCATGTCTCCAAGTATAATGTATATATGTATATCTCGTAAAACAGAAGTAATAATTAACAACAAGACCAAAACACAGAAGAACTGTTTTGGTAAGAGGGCAAAAAAAGACCACATAGATATCATCACCTAAATCCTAATCACATGAAATACAAAGAAAGAAAGAAAGAGAAAAAAATGAAAGAAAAAGTACTGAATAGAAAAACAAAACAAAACAAAAAAAGTAATATCATTTTTCAACTCTATTTTGTTTTCAAGAACTAAATACACAATATAAGATAATATAAAAGTATTATTTACATAAGAAATTTTTATTTTTTTCATTCCTATAGATAATATCGATGATAATTATTTGTTGTTGTTGTTGATCGTGTTGGTGTTGCTGAAAGTGATGAAAAACTTGATAAATGTTGTCGACGAGCTGTAGGTGGTGTTGAAAAACCTAATGGTTGTTGATGAGTATTTGCTAGACGTGGCGTTCGATTATTTGAAGTATTTGTTTTCCTAAAAATAATTTTATTAAAAATATAAATGGTATTTTTATTTTATTTCTTACCAATTTGAACCCGACGATGATTGTTCTTTTGTTGATCCAGGTGTTTTTTGTTTTGGTTTAGCAAAATTAACCTAAAATATATATTTATTAAAATACAAAAAAATCTTCTTTTTTTGTTTTCCTTACAACTAATCGTCGTCCATCAACAATTTCTCTATCCATTCGTTTTTTAGCTTCAAGTGCATCTTTTTTTGCAAGAAATGTAACAAAACCAAATCCTTTTGAACCACGTTCATTATAAACAACTTCAACATCAAATGTTGTTCCATATTTCTATTTAGAAAAGAAAATATTTAAATTTACAAAAAAAAACAAATACATACTCCAAAAATTTCAGCTAATTTTTCTTTTGACCATGTAAATGGAATATTTGATACATGTAAACGTAATGTACCATCATCATCATCATCTTCATCAAATATAGCTAGTGATGGTGACGATGGAGTATTCTATGTAAAGAAAAAATATTAAAATTTAAAATTTCTTTAAATATCTAATTACAATTGAAGTTGGTGATGGACGTTGAATTGGTGTTATTGGTTGTTTTTCATGTTTGGTTAATCGAGAATGTACTCGATTTTGTAGTTTTTCAAACCAATTTTCTGTTTTATTTGCACAACGACAACATTTCTAAAAATATTTTATATATGAGAAAATCAGAATAATAATATGAAAATAATTTACACATGGTTGATGTTGTGATGAAGAAGATAGATTTGATGGCCATGATGATTTATCAAGTTCAATATTAGCAAATGTAGATGAAAGTGACCAACCAACAGGTGGTAATGGTAGTGATGGTAGTATTGGTGAATCTGAATCTGTTGAACGAGTTGGTGTTGGAGAAAATAAACTTTGCACTGGCGATCGAGAGCACGTTGATTGAGACGATGACCACAAATCACCATCCTAAATTAAATTTAATATATTATTTTAATTATCAACAATAAAAGAAAAGAATTTCTACAGCAAAGCTCGAACAGTAGCGCGAAATATCAATAAGAGTTGTTGATGAAGTAGTTTCTTCCATGAAATTCGATTTGCCCAAACACAATAAGTTGGATGTTTTTTTTTCGTCGTTTTGTGTTACTACAACTTCGACGGTGATGGAAAATGTTTATACATATATACATATCGTCCGACGAGAACACTGAACAGATGAATTATGTACCCTCTCAAGAGAAACGAAAGGAAAAAGAATATCCAGGCATTAACAGTTGTCTATACTATCGACAGTTATCGATTATCTTCTTATTTATAAAATTTTCTTTAAATGAATCATAATCGATAAATTAAAATAGAAAATTTAATTTTTATTTATTATTCAATTATATTGATTAATTTGAGTTTTCTGCTTTGTATATAATAATGAATAAATATAGGAAGAAAGAAAAAATAAGTGTCATGTGTCGCTTATTGAAACTGTAAAAGAATTCCGTTAGCAACTCAATAAACATTGGCGTGTGATCAAACTTTTCTTTTTTTTCTGTTCTTTCTATTCTAAACATCACAAAAGTAAAAGAAAAATTTTGAAATGGCAGCAAAACCAAGTTCAAGAAAAAGTTCTGTTACACGTGACAATAGTAATCATTCAAGTTTAGGTGGTCTTATACCAATAAGTAGTCCAACACCACATTCTCAAGATACACAAAGTAATAAACAAAATGATGATATAGGTGTATCGAATCCTAATATATATGTTGTACAACCATTTAAACAAAGATCAAAACCAAAAGATCTTGTTTATTCGAAAAAAGTATTTTCAATATTAATTTAAAAAAACTAAAATTTCATATATATAAATCTATTTAGAATGCACCTAATCCTGGTGAAAAATTATTAAATTCTACAATAGAATTAATTAATCATTTTACTGTTTGTTATGAAGCAGTAAAAGAACAATTACAAAATGAACAAATCAAACAAACTGATCATCAATCAACGAATAATAAATCAATGGTAGTTGGAACAAGAAATAAAAATAATAAAACAAATAATCAACAACGACCAGCAAAACAAGCAAGGTGAATTTTATTGAATATAAAAAAAAAGATATAATTTTCATTTGTTTAATTAGACTTCGGCCATTAATTCTTCATGAAGATCAATATGATCAGAGAAATAATCAACAATTATTTATTGGAGATTCTAGTGGAATGTTATCAGGTAATTAATTAAAAAAATTTCGTTTGATTAAAGTATCTATCTTTTATTGTTGTAGAATCTGAAACAAATGATATTGATCTTTCTGAAGTTTACAATGAAAAACTTCGTTTATTACGAAAATTAAAACCTGAATTTTTTGATTATGAAGGAAATCTTATATCTCGAAAGGGTTCAACATCACAATCATTAATTGAATCATCTTTAAAAAAGTAAAAGTCTACTAATTCGATATTAATTATTTCTTTCTTTTTTTCAATTTAATTAGATCAACTATGTCATCATTTAGAATTTCACAAAATCCTTATTTAAAAAAAGAAAGTAAAATATAAATTATGTGAAGATATTTTTTTATTCTTCTGAATTATAAATTTAATTTAGATGATCAAGAAACATTTTTAACTGAACTATTGAAACGAGGAGAAAACGAAGAAAAATGTTTATCTTTAGTTTCAACTGAACAAACAAGTTCAATTAATGAAATGATGAAAGATAATTATATACTTAAAGTTATTGATATTAAAACAAAAAAATCCAGACCAAATTCAAAATGTGATTCAATTAAATCATTATCATTATCTGATAAAGAAAATCTTTTTTTAAAAAAAGAAAATACAAACAATTGATTAATAAATATTAGATTTGATAAATCTTCCAAATTCTTGTACTTTTATTATCTTATTTTATTTAAATAAATAAAAAAAATTTACTCTAAAATAACTATATACTATTTGTTAGAGATAAGCAACAGTAAGATATCAAAGTTGATGCATTACCGATAACCAACGTCTCTTTTCTTATTCTATGTGAGTGGTTCTTAGACGTTTTCTTTACAAGATGTACGACCATCTTTTGTTAATTCCTATTCTCGGTATTTGTTTATCATTCATAAATTCTTACAAGATTAACTCTTTAACGGACGATGGGACATATATGTGCCACTTTTTTTCTTTTCGATCATAAGATTACGGTGAAGTAAGAACAACTATTTTGATATAAAATACTATGATACTGCATGGATTGAGTATATCTATGAGTGGGTGAGTGTAGGTGTCGGTGTTACTGTAAATAACATGGTAAAACCCACACCCACACCCTCAAGAAGCAGCTGAACCAACAAAAATATTGCGCGGTTTTGAACGAGTTTATTTATCAGCAGGTGAATCAAGAACAATTACTTTAGCATTAGCACAACGTGATATTTCATATTGGAATGTGATAAAGCAAAAATGGACTATTGCTTCAGGAATATATACAGTTTGGATATCAACATCTGCTAATAATGCCGACATTAAACTTCAAGATTCTTTTGAAATTTAAATAGCTATTAAAATAAATAAATAAATAGATTTCCTTAGTCTGTTAGAATAAAAATGTATGCTTTAAACATCATCACTCATGTACTATATAATCGCATGAAAATATTCTATGAAGTATTTTTTTATCTTGTTATATGTAAACACACGAGTACCTTCTTCTTGATATATGGCGATCATTCAGATGATGAAACGTTTAGAAATTCATATATTGATTACACTGTTATTTGACTGAATATACTTCAAGATTAATTAAATAATATTGACAGAATTAATTTCTCATTTATAAGAAGTTCATCTTGTTTGAGAAATTATGACAACCAATAAAGATTAAGTTCCTCATATATGTTTTCTTTACTAGAATTAATCAATTTTTGTTTGATAAATAACACGCTATTTAACAAGAATAATATATTGATCCAAAAAAAACTGATCATCTATACGTATAATCAAATACTAAATAGACTCATGTTGTTTCAAATGTTCTTGATACAGACACTTATTACAATTAAATAACAAACGATAATAAAAATATTTCGAAAATCGTATTTCCAGATTAAGTTGCCTTCAAAAAGATTATTTTTCTTATATTCTTACAGCTACATAGTTATTTATAAATCATCGACCCCTGGAATCTTACAAACTATTTCAATTCATATAAAAAAAGAAGATGATAAACATATATGACCATGGTTTTTCTTTATTGGTCTTTTTGATGACTACTTGGATCCTGTCAGTACATAGAATAGATAGAAGTGAAAGGAAAGGAGAAGCGCATAAGAGATAAAGAAATATATACGCATAAATAAGAAGGACAAAGAAGAAAACATGAAACGATATTTGGCGTGTCCTCAAACGAATAACAGAATGATCACAACATATAACAAATTACAATAGCTTTTTAATGGTTATTACGAGCAACTTATTATGATGGTAAGATGTTTAAAAAATTCATTTTCAATAGGACTATTGGGATATCCAGCAGCATGGTGATCCGGAGGCCACCAGTTCCTCGCGAATACAAATGATAAAGAGGTTTATAGATATAGTCTATCTACAATGAGTTTTCTTAATCTAATTGTCGTCTTATCCTTTAGGTTGAGACAAACTCATATTTTCGTATAAAAGGTTGCAATGAGATAAGATTAATATCAGTTCTATGGTGTAGCAGGGTAAGCACTTTAGACTCTAAATCTAACAACCCCAGTTCAACTCTAGGTAGAAGCTGATTTCTTTTTTTTATTTTAGGAACTTCGTTATTTAAATAACAGTAATAAGTAAAAAAATAGTAGAAAAAAGTAATAATAGTAATAAGAAAGAAACAGAAAAAGTTATAACGGTAGTAAAAAAAAGAGAAGAAAAACTATAACAGTAACGAGAAAAAACAGAAGAAAAAATGGATAAAACAGAGGAGAGTAAAAAATAAGAAGAAGATTAAATTGCCTTTTTTTTGGAAAGTGGAATCTGATTCGTCAGGACTGGATCATCTGAACGAATCCGTTTGTTCACGATCTATAAGCAAAGAAGAGGCAAATTGATTAGGTGCTAGGACAAAAAAAGTGGTGAAGCTTACCCGGTCATTGACTTGATCATCGGTGGTTGCTGAAAGTAAGTCGAAGCCGTCAGCCAATATAACACCAAGTTCAAGACGGAATTCAATTACCTTGAACACCATTTCTACCAAAAGGCACCCAGGTTCGCAAGAGTTGGGTCCACGAGCCGATCTTCTCGTGGAAGTTCAGAGGAAGGGTGGAGAAAAGCCAGTAACAATCGTCATCGAGGCTTAAGGTTAGTAATCTACCTAAAATAATTTCCTATCTATACATATTTCTTTCTGTTCACAGGTACCCAACATCGGCCTCTTCTTCAACAACATCTGGAAAACGTCGAGAAGCAGTATAGCTCGGACATTTGTTTAAAAGCTATAGAAGAAGATTTTGTATAAATGTTCGATAAACCTTTTTTCATAGGAAAATTTTGACTCACCTTCGCAGCTTGAATCGCAGGGTCAGTGTTGTTTGCCTCCCTAAACATGGTTGCATGTATGGTATTTGTAACCAATACACAGCCGTTCATTTTTCACCATGCTGGACACCAACAGTAAAAGATTTAAAATAAGAAGATGATCTGGTGTCAATTGCTATTTTTACACGAGTATAAATAGTTTGTGTTAGATAGCACTATAACAGTTTCTTTTTTCTTTCGTAATTCATCGTTCGTTGTATACACACGCTGTGTTTTCTTCTTTCCATGCTTTTCTACTAGTCTATATGGACGTCTGTCTTTTCTACCAGTTATATCCACCCTTGTATATCTAAACCGATCTTTTACTCTTTCTCAGTACCTTCTTCTCTCTTTGTATTTTATTTTCTACCTCGATGTATTTCTTGTCTTCTCTCTCTAATCTTGATTTTTCTTCTCAAAACCGAATGAAAATTAATTAAGTCTTTGGTTTTTAGTATTGAAAATAATCAATGAATTTTTATTTTCTTAGATTAATTGGTCAATTTAATCCTGTAAGTCATGAATGGAGTGATGGTGTTTTAGCTGTTAATTATCGAAAGTTTGTGGTATCAACAACACCTGATCGTGAATGGTTATTATTTGATGATAAAAATATATGTTTTCTTGAAAATATATACTCTTTTATTTCTCTAGATACCACAGGTTGAACAATCCGGCACGGAAACGGCCGGTTCCCTGGTATTCCGGAGATTTCATGGAAGCAGTGTTTCCGTTGAACGCATCCAGTGGCCGGATTTATCTGGTTTGGGCCGGAACCGATAGGAACATGTCAAAACCGGTAGCCGGATACGGTTACCTCACTTATCCATCGGATTTCTGGCATTATCCGAGCGGGTTCCGCCTAGGAATGGCGAGTTTCCTCACGGATTTTGTCGGAAATTCATGGAATCCTACTTCAGGAACCATCGTCCTGGAAGATTTCTTCTACATTTAGTCTTCTTAAATCTAAAATATCGATAAATAATTTTTATTTAAATGTATAAAATATTTTTACGTGCCCAATTTAAAAATTTCTGTAACATATATGATAAAATTTGTTGATTTTCAATTGGATTTTGTTCAACATGATGAAAACCATCATTAATTATTGAAAGAAACATATTTAAACATACAAAGATAACAATAATAATAAAAAGTGAACAACTAAATGAACCAAGAAATGGATCCGCTCCAGTAAAATCGCTTGCATCAAAATTCATTAATGTGATTTCAAATAACATTTGAGTTGTTGATAATCAACTCGAGCATGATGCAATACTTGAAGTAAGTAATAAATAAAATAATCAAAGAAAAGATATAATACAATTGAAAACAAAATAAGTTCTTTTGTAACATATTTAAGCGTTTGAACAAATACTATTAATGATTTATTAAAACGAATAAATTTAATTGTTTCAGAAAAACAACAAAAACCAAAAACAGATGTTAAAACATATAGAAAGTATAGGAAATGAAGCATTCACTATGTCTGTTCATCTTTCATACTTAAGTTATTATTATGAATTTCAAAGAAATCTATCAAATACTGTTTTATAATTCTACTTTAAAATGAAATAGTTATAAATTAATGTTTATCTCACGATGATATATCGTCAAAGATTGATAAAGTTAAAAGTTAACTTTTCTAGATGTCGTATAACATATAAATCTTATCGTTTTTTTTTTATAAAAGCCACTCATTAAATTCTAACGACTTTAAATATTCTGTTTTTCACAAACGAGAAGTTTATAAGAAATATATTATTGTTATAGCCACGTGTTGATACTACATGTTCGATTAAATTAAAAACAATAAAGGGCATAGTAACATTTTTTTCTTCTTTTCTCGTTTATTTATTTGCATTTCTCCATCAACAATATGCGTTCTATTTATTTCTAGTGTAGATATAAAATAAATCTCGTGTTTATACTTCATTTTTCTTACACAAAAGATCTGTATCACAATATGTTTTTGGACATAGACACTCAATTACAAATTTATGAAACTGAACTTAGAAATGATCATATTTCATTTAATGATAAATTGAATTTAACTCGTACAAGTTTCTTTGATAATATTAATCGATTAATAAAACAATTAAATGATGTAAAACAAGAATATGAAGATAAATTTCAATATCTTGAACATGAAAATAAAAAAACATGTGATGAAAATCAACAACAATTTAATAATTTAAATTATTTTCTAAAAACTTTGGAAAATAATCAAGAAAACATTTTAAGAAAATTTAATGAATTTAAAGGAACATTTCCAATGAGACCAAATATGTTAAAAAATATTCCTGAATTTAATTTCCAAGATATGCAAATTGATTATTTTATTAAACAAAAATTACCAACAAATCATACAGAAAAAATTATTAATAATGATAAGTCAGTTGAACAATGCATATTAATACAAAAGTGAATTACTTTCTTTTTAGTGAATCAATTCTAAAAGTTGATCGTGGTTCATCTCCAATTATTTTTCATGAACAATTATTAATTGAACAAGATCAATCTTCAAATTCTAATCAAAAGTAGTTTAATATTTATTTTTCTGTATGTAATTCTATTGTTTATAGTTTATTAAATCATGATCAAATACTACCTGAAACATCGTCTTTATGTGTTCCAATGACTTCGATAATTCAGTAAATTTATTTTCTTTCCCGTATTTGTACAGATTTTATTTTTATATAGAAATAATCCAACGATGACAACAACAACAACATTAGAATTACCTTCACGTCCTGTTTCAAGAAATAGAGAAGTTAAGAATATGGTTAATACTTCGTTTAGAATTCCTTATGAAAGTAATCGTCATTCACGATTAATGGCTTATAATATCCATGAACATTCATTACTTATTTATTCATTGACATCACATAAATTAGAATATTTATCAATTCAAACACGTGAAATAAATTCTATTGATTTACCTTTTAAAGAACCATTAATTAATTTGGATTATTCTATAAACCATGGTTGTTTCTATTTAATTAGTAAACATACACATTATTTTTGTTTCTTTCATTTAAATGAACAAAAAATAGAAATTGATCAACAATTTGAATTAACTCATGAAAATAATAAAATCAATTCTATTATAAATGGACATATTTATGAGAATAATTTATTTTTTTTATATACTTTATCATCAAAAGATATTCATTTTGGAAGATATAATTTCGATGAATCGATTTTCTTTCCATCAATACAATTTAAAAATATTCTTCATGATGATTATGAACAATTAACTTATGATATTATTGATTTTACTGTTAATAATACATTTATTATTTTCTTAACTCAAATAAAAAAATCCAATCGATATATGCTTATTATAAATGATCATGATATTAATCAAATTTCTTCATTTGATTTAGTTGATGCTAAACAACCATTATCAATTATTTCAATAATTAAGTAATATTCATTTTCTTTCTTGTTTTTATTTTGTTACGTTTGTTTTCTAAATTTATATAGACCATCGGAATCGGCTAGCTCTTATGGTGAAAGTCAATTATTATTATTTATAAATGATCCAAAAAGTCATTTTATTCATTGTTGTACTTATGAACGATATGTAATATCAATTGAAGTTAATAGTTTTGGTATATGTTCATTAAATGATGGAAATTTAGCGATAGTTAGCAATCAGGATATTCGTGCTTTAAAAGTACAAGAGTATCTTGAAAAAAATCATATTCAAATTGAATAAAAACATAAGATTTTTTATTTTTTATATCAATAAACTATTCATTGAATCAAATCATGGCTGGAAGCTATAACACTTACGAACTAAAGAAATGTAGTCAAATCATCATAATCTGATATTATAATAGATTTGATCAATGGTGTGAGTTACGAATAGAATATACTGTAATGATCCTACTTGAAATAAAAGACATTGAAATCTATATTATTTTTGAAATTTTCTTTTATATAAGATATTAGGTAATCAATAATTGATTCTATCAGCAGGAGATTTAGATATATATATTCTTTTTTCTATTCAAAGCTTCCTATCAATTGACCAGTAAAGTTAAAATTTATTCATTCTCTTTTCAAATCTTTTGATCTCTCTCTCTCTCTCTTTGAATAACAATGAGAAAGTAATTTTAGTATTGATGATTACTTCAAATATTCGATTATCATGTTTGGTTTTGTTACAGCTAGAAATAAACAATTCAAATTATCACGAAATACACAACATCGATTTTTATATCGTCAAAAAAAAGAAAGTTCGCAAATGATTTATCAATTCATGCTCTTCGTTTTTTCATATTTTTGAATATTTTAGAAATTCATCATTGGATTGTATTCATTAAACTGATCTATATTACAATCTTTATTTGTTTTACAATAGCTCTATGTCTGAATCAAGCGATTCATTATTCAATTCGAGTTGAAGATATATGGTTTTCATTTTTATCACTTATTCTTATTTTATCATTATTTATTGATAATTTAAAACGACAAAATATATTTCCATTGAAATTAATCTATATTATACAACTCCTGTTGATTATTAGTTTAATTAGTTTTATAATTCTGGGTATGATTTTAAAAAATGATGAATCGATTTGTACATGTATAATATATATTTATAGGTCATATTCAAGCTTACTATTACTTATGGTGGCCGACATCATCATCTATGGAATTAACATATTTAACACTTTTTTCAATTATTTTTATTGATCTATGTCCAATATCAATTGCCGTTATAATTATAATTAATTCATCGAAAAAACCTCGATCATGGCGTTGTGTTTATACTAGTAGTATTATTTCAAATGTTTAGAATCTTAATAGAAATGATTTACATTTAATTCTCAGATTTATTTATCTGAGGACAACAAAGAAATAAACAAGAACTCTTTCAATACAACTATCATAAATTCATTAAAATTTAATTTAAAAAAAAATTTTTTTCGAATGAATTGTAATTTTCTTCAAACGAACATCAATTTTAATATTAAGTAAACAGAAAAAATAACACAATACATGACAACATATTAAATGAGATACATATATAGATATAGATATACATATTTATTCGTTAACTAACGCTTCTTTTTCGTTAGATCGATTATGACTTTTACGTTCTCGTCTTGCATTCTATCAAAAAAAGAAAAAACAAATCAAATTAAATTTATTTCTATAATAAAATATTTCAAAAAATTAACCTTTGATGATGGTGGACTAATTGTCATTTCATTCGATGTATCATGTTCAGTCGAATCATCATTACATCGATGACATGTCCATCCATAATTACGTCGTTTAGGAAAAGAGGATAAAGGTGGAACACAACAAGCATAATGATAAAAACTTTTGCATTTATCACAACTAGAAAATATAAGATATTGTTTTTTGTTTTTAAAATTGAAATTAAAAATGTACTCAGTCATTGTTTGATTTGTTCCTGAATTTGAACATTCTTTACATCGAGCATCTGACGGAACATTATTTTGAATTGTTACTGCTGAACGTCGATTTGGCTTTTTAACTTCTTTTTTTGGTTTTTCAATTTCTTTTTCATTATTCTCATCATCATTACTCAATGTTATTGATGAACGAAGTTCAACAGTACCATTTGCATTTTCTTCATCATCATCAAAATCAAATATTGACATTGGATCTTTCATTGTTTTACGTTTTTTCTTTTCAGGTTTTGTCATTGGAAGTGATGCAGCTTTTTGTTTAAATATTGTTGGAGTTCGACGTTCAATAATTAATGATTTTGATCGAGCTGGAGTTGCTGATGAATCTAAACAAACATTAATATTAATCAATATTCAGTTTTTTATTCGTATTTACTATTAGATTTTGGTACTGATGGTTTCTTGATTGATATTCGTGGAGACTTTTGATTAGGAGACCTAAATGAAAGAATATATACAAATGAAAATAATATGTTTAATGAAAATATTATTAACCTTTTTTTTGTTGATGAAGACGATCGTTTTGGAGTTGGTTCTGGAGTAAAATCTGTTGTTTTTCTAGTAAATAATTTTTTAATAACCGATGTTCGACTTTTACTCGTACTTGGTTTTTCATTATCATCTTGTTTTTGACTAATTATTTCTTTTGACGATGGTGATGAAGTATTATTTGTTTCATCGTTAGTTATTTTTGATTTTTTATTATCTGCCGTTTGTTCATTACTATTATTTGAATTTGATTCATTTTTTCTTTTTCTTGAACCAAACTAAATGAAGGAACAACGAATAAATTGAAAATTGTTAATTAATAATTTACTTTAATAACTGTTTCACGTAGAACAAGTTCATTTGTACGTCTAGGACGTATCTGACGAGGTTCATCAATATTAACATTACATTGATCAAGTTCTTCTTGTTGTGCATTGACACATGAAGCACATTGCCTTTTATTTGATAAAAAGAAAAAAAATCAATTTCGATTAATAAGAATAAGAAAATTTATACCAATCATATTTTTTACTAGCTGATAACATAACTGATAATGTTTTAGCAGGCATTGGTGGTGTTAAACAATCACCATGAAATGCTAAATGACATTGACAACATTTTATCATTTGATTTGATTGATCAGTTTGTTTACAAACAGAACAACTAAACAATAATTTCTTATTTTTTAATATTGACAAAAAAAACAAAATCTAATCTTATACCAATCAGTTTCTGTTGATATTGTTGAAGATAATTGTGGAGATTTAATATTTAATAATTGATTTGTTGTATCATCTTTTAATTGACAATTATAAAGTTTAAATAGTTCAATATATTCATTATATCGATCAGTTAATGAAGATAATGTTTCATATTCTTTTTTAAGTTCAGTTTCTAACTGCAGAAATCAAAAAAGAAGTTAAATTTTGTTAAATAAAATTTTTTTATTAACTTTTTTATGTTCTTCTTTCAGTTGTTTATCAATAGAAGATGATTCTAATTGATTAAGTTTTGTTTCTGCATCAGCTATACGTTCACGAATTTGTGTTAATTCTTCTTCATTTGCTGTAAATGCAAGAAGTGCATTGGTATCTGTTGATGTTAAATCAAGATTATTTGGTAATGTTGTTAATTGATTAGGACGAAGACGTTGAGCTTTGTCAAAAAAACTTTTTAATGCTACTGGATCAACCATTAAAGATCTGTTTTGAATATTAGAAAAAGATTTTTTAATCAAAATAAATTTTTATATTTTCATTATACCTTGCAATATGAGTTTTACTTGGTTTTGGTAATCTTGGAAATGTTTCACTACGTTTTTTATATATCGACCAATAATTCGTTAATGTTTGAAGAGAATCTTCCTAAAATAAAAGAAATTTTCGAAAGAAATTTTAAACATAATATTAATTTACAGTTAATTGATCTCGATGATCTAATTGCTTTTGTTGTACTTCACATATTGTATAATTTCTTTGCACTGTTTTATATGTACCTGATATCGATTGATGAGTAACACAATATAATTCACATTCAATTTTTGACTAAAGAAAAAGAATTTATATAGTTAACTTTTATCTAAAAATAAGAATTGATAGATTTTAATATTCGTTAAAAAAACCTTTTCCACATTCGGATAATATCCAAACACTTAAATAATAATAAAAGAAACTAAGTGCGAGCGTAGTCAGGATTTCGATCTAGGCGAAGCTCAACTTCTCGTAGCTTCCCCAGTGACTACGCCACTATTGTATGTGTTTTTATGAATTATTTCTCTTTGTGACACTCTTGTTATTAAAAGTCATTTTGTTGATATTCGATTTAGTTACATTTCAAATAAGTTTTTATCAATATTTAAACTAACCAGTTCTCCTCTAATTTGTAACAAACCATTTTTATTTGCACATGATAAATGAAATGCATTTGGACATAATCCCGCATCACATGAAACTGTTACACCTGATCGTGATTCACATATATGACATGGCTAAAAATTAATTAATTAAAATTTTAATTAATGAAAAAAAAAAAGATTTTTTCAACTTTATTTCCAAATTTTTGTGAAGGAATATTTGATAAATCAACAGGTGTGTAATAAAGTTCATCATAATATAAAATACCTGGAACTCCAAGAGCACAAACAACATGAATCCATGTTGATTCTAATGTTGGCCAAAATGCATTACAACGATCTTTTGTAGGACACAAAGCACATGTCTAGAAATAGATATACAAAAAAAGAAAGCTAATTTATCTTAATCAAAACATATTATCTTACTGGATCATCAACATGTGCTAAACAAGGTGTACAAAACCAATATTCTGATGGTGAAGATGAATCTGATGATTTATCATCTAATGTATCTGCATTATAACAACCTAAGATTATCTTTTAATTAATAAATCAAATTAATAAAAATATTTCTTTTATTTACTTTCATGAACAATTACTCCACATCGATCACAATAAACAATTGGATCATTATCATCTGTACTAAATAGAAAATTTCGTTTTTTGTTTTTTTTAATATAAAATTTATTTTTGATTTTTACCTTCCACTCAATAAACAAATGGAACATATTTTTGTTTCTGCTATTAACTAATTAAATAACAAACAAGAATAATATATACATATGTATATATAAACATACCGGTTTTGTTATTGATTCATCATTTGAATTATTCTCTTCACCAGACATTTAAGCTCAATTTATTTCTTTAGAATTTTAATATTCTGCAAAAAGAGAAAATTTTCTTTTATTATTTGTATTATTTCCTTTATAATTAAATGTGTGTGCGTGTGCTGTATTTTTTGATTGCAAAAAAAACGAAAAAAAAAGAAGCGAGATATAAAATACATGAGAGAAAGAGAGAGAGAGAGAAGACAAAAATGTGAGAAAGAGACACACACACACACACACGCTCTCGAATTTGTGTCTAAGGCATACAATATATGAAATAAATCCACGAGAAAGATGATGATGATGAGAAGAAAATTAAAGAAAAGAAAAAAAACATTACATTCTGAAGTTCAAAATGTAGTATTAATAAGAATTCGTATTTAATGACGTGTCTGTTATATATATATTATATTATTATTATTATTCAAATGAGAAATAGAAGAAAGATAAACAAATGTTCATTTTTTTCACACATATAACGAGACTTCAAAGCAAAACCTTCCTTTTTCTCCTTTTGTCTCACTGTTTTGCCAGTGCGTCTCAATATCCGTAGCACCAAGTGACTAAAGTTATATATATATAAATATATATATATATAAGTAGTATTTAGAGTAATACAAAAAAAAAGAAATGACAAACGAAAGGCTCTATTGCACAACAACACGAGAGAAAGAGAAGAAGAAAAAAGAAGCACTCTAGAGCACACGCACACAAAAGAAAAACATATGTTTTTTTTTTATTTGTTTTGTTTTCATTTCGAAAGTTTACTGATAACACGAATCAATGCAGCATTTTCTTCTTTTAAACGTGTATTATCTGCTTTGATTGAGTCCATTTTCTAAATTATATAAGAAGAATTTTCCTTAAATATATTCTTTTCTTTATTTATCTCTTTTCACTTACCTTCAACTCTTCTTCTAATTCAGATATTTTTCTTTCATATGCTCGTTTTTCCTATAAGAAAAAAATAATCCAAATAAAAACATAATGTTTTCATAAAAAATAAGAGCCTAGATATTCGAACTCGAAGCTAACACCACTACTACAGATCTGTCTATAGAACTAATATGACAGATTGATATAAGTGAAAAATACTCTAACAAATTATATATCTCTTTAATATAGATATATTGTCCTTGTTTGTCTACATCATTTTTATAGTTCTTATCTATTTCTGATATAAAAAGGAATTTTTCTAATATATGACCTTGAAAATCAATTTTGAGATATTTTGTTATCGTCTAGATATTTACAAAATTTGTTATTTTAGTTTATATAACTATTTATATTGATAGATAGATAAGACAATTAGCTTACTCGTTTATCAAGTGATGATTCGATATACTGTGATGTTTTCTAAAAATAATGAGAAATTGTTTTTTGTTTTTTATTAAATAAAAACTGTATAACATACGAGTTTTTCAATGATTTGATCTCGTTCAGCGATATCTCGTTCTAATCGATCTACTTTTTGTGTTAATTCATCCATTTTACGTTTAGAATCATCATGTAACTATAGAAAAATAATTTTTGAAAATTGAAATTAATCATTTCGTTTTTACTCGTTTCACAGCTGATGTATCATTATTTGTTGTTGATGTTCCTGTTGATGATAGTGCAGTATTTTCTTTAGAATCTTTTTTTAATGCAAATGGTGTTGATGTAGCCATACCATTCATAATAGTATTTGGATTTGATTGTGGTAAAGAAGTCGTTAATGTTAAAGTTTTACGTGATGGATCTTGACTTTGTGAACGAATATTTCGTGTTGTTGATGAAGTTGATGTGGGTGGTGGAGATGTTGGTGATAGATTTGCTAAAGATTCTTTAGTTGTTAATAATGCTGATGATGGAGTATTTTCAAATCGAGATATAAGACCACGTGAACCAAGTAAACCACTATTAGATGTTGTATGTTGTTGAGCGTTATCTTGTAATTTTTGATCGTCGGATCGATGAGATTCTTCACTTGATGCTTGTTGATAAGATGTTTTTGGAACTAAATCATTTGTATCATCACGAATTTCAACTTCTTTTGTTTCCTAGAAAAGAAAAAGAAGAAATTTCTTGTTTCAAAATCGATTAACGAGTAAAGAACAAACTAATAAACGTACGTCGTTCCAAATGATTCTTCCAGTATTTTTTCTCTGATTATGTACACGATTTGTTCGTCGTCGTGGTTGTTGTTGTTGCTGTTGTGAATCTAACGAACCACTAACACCAAGATTCAATGAATCGTTAGCTGTGATTGATGGGACAATATCTATCGGAATACGACAAGATTAACAGACTATTTTTTTTTGTTTTTTCCTTACTGTCAGTATCCGCAGATGTAAATCTCGATCGTAGTCGACGTGATCCACAGGATGAAGATGCGTCAACAGTCGTCTCAATAGTATCCTATCAATAATATGTTTATATATATATTAGAAGAAAGAGAACAAAGTATTACATAGAACAAGCAACGAACGAGAACAAATACATATACACATACGCACGCATATAAAAGATACTGAATTATTACATATATACATATATATATGTACTTCGTACGTATTTATAGACTCTCGAGATGAATGTGATGAAAGGAAAAAAATAATAGATACATCGTCGCAAATCGAGAGGAGAATATATATATAAAAACTCCGATGACAAAAGCGAAACATCATTAAGTGACTCAAAGTTGAAATATTTCTTCATCTCAGTTTTTTTTGTGTTTCTATTCTATGATTATAGATGCATATTTCTTATCTTCCTTTTTTTATCCCTGGAGTTTTTATGATTGAAAGCGTATGGCTATTGGTAATCATAGTCGATTATACAAATAAACAAAAGAAAAAAAAAGAGAGCATATTGAGTAAAGAAAACATGAAGATAGAATCAAGGTTAAACATATCAAAGCAATATTACCTCGTTTCCACTTAATCTTCTTGCTTTTTCTTTTTTCTCTTCAATAACACGTTGTAAACGTTCAGTTTCAATATCATGTTCAGCAACTATTGATGGCGTTGATGGTGCACCAATTTTATTATTTGATAACGTTACATTAGATGTTGTTTCAATAATATTGGCTACTGGTTGTGGAATTGTTACTGTTGTTATTGTTGATGTAGATGTTTCAGTTGTATTTGGTTGACTTTTTATTTGTTGTTCAGCTGCTTTTATATCTTCAACAGTAACACTTTGTGTTGAACGTCGTTCTCTTCGTGCTTGTGCTGAACGATGTTTACGTTGTGCTTCAGCTTCTTCATCACGACTTGGTGGAACATTTGATCGTCGTTTTCCACCAGTTGAATCATCAAGTGGATTTGATGATGATGTTACTGTTACATTTGTTGTTGGAGTTGATGTTACAGATGGAAGAGATGTTGTTACACTAACGACTGTTGATGTTGTTGGAGGAGGAGGTGGTACTGATGCTTGCACTGATACTGGTACTGATGGGGTTGTTAGTGTTGGCGTAGGTGTCGATGTCGGTATTGGTGTTGGTTCATTAACACCAGCACCTGATCGACGACGAACATATGGACCTGTATTATTTGGTGTTGTTAATGTTCCATCACCCACTGTTCGATCCGTTGTACCCCATCTAAATAATAAATTTTATTTAGAAAATAAAAATTAAATTAAAAAAATAAAAACATGCATTTTACAAAAAAAAAAGAGATAATCCTTTTTTGTCCTGAATTAGATTTATTATGTATATAGATCTATTCTGTGCAAATAAAAATGTGTTAGGTTATGGGTATTATTTGTGAGAAAGAAGTTTGATTAGATAATGTGTTGATTAATATCAGGTTTTGTGATAGAAGATATAAGGAGAAAAAAAATGAATACCTTCTCGGTGCCACCTCAGGCTGTGTCTCACTGGAACTAAAATTATATAAAATAGTATCATCGCATTCAACTAACTCTTGTATATATTTATTTATTTATTTATTCGATAAGATCGGCAAAAATTTATTTGATTATGTAAAAGAAAAAAAATTGTGATAAAAACAATCTATAATTTACCTTCGATTGATTTTAGTATCCAATGATTGAGTTGGAGATGAAGCGATATTTCCTGTTGAATTCTCCTATGAAGAAAAAAAGAAAGAAAGAATTGTTTTGAAATATTTTATTAGTTAATTGATATTTTGTCTATATAAAGATTGTTATCGACATGCATCGATTAATTTTCATGCAAAGCGATATTCAATTATTTTTCTTTTCTTTTCTTTTCTTTTCTTTTAATATAATATCTTACACGACTGGATAAATCATTATTAATATTATTATTATTTGCTGTTAATGATTGAAGTGGATTTGTAAATGTTCGTTGAGAATTTGATATTGAATATTTATTTGTTGATAAAAGTGCTGGTCGACTCGTTGTTGTTGTTGGTGTTGTTGATGTTGTAGTTGAATTAGATACTAATTTATCAAAAGATGGTTTTGCTGTTCGTTGATCATAAGAAGATGTATTAGATTTATTCAGATCATTATTAGTCGAATTATTATTCGATGTTGATGCATTTGGTGGCTAAGAGAATAAATAAATTGAAGCTTTTCGTCATGCACAAGCAATAAATGTATCCATGCTGCATACGCAGTAATGTCATTGTCAATAGAATTTCATTCTTACCTCTTCTTGATTTGTTTTTAAATATCGATTACTTAAATCATGTAATGATCGTTGAAGACTACTTAATTTCTCCTAAATTAAAAATATTAAATATTAAATTTATTTATTTTTTCAAATTTTCAACCTTTATACTAGGCGAACAATTGGGTAAATTCTCATCAACAGATGTAGGATTGACTGATAATGGTAAGGAAGATGAGGGTAAGCAAGACTAAATAATATAGAAGCACATGCATTTTATAAAAATTCCTTTTTTTGTTAAAAAATTCTACCTGTGGAGGTGTTTTGTTCGTTGTTTCTATTAAAAACAAATAAAATAAATAAATCAATTAGATCAAAAATAAAAACTAACCTATATTCTCATTATGTGATTCAGTTCGAAGAATTGATTTATGTTCATCTACTGTTCGAGTAGATGTAGGTCTAAAACAAAATTATCTTCAAAAAAATCTAGTTTTTCTTTTCTAAAAACATACTTTCTTTTCCATGGTGCAAGAATATTATCTGGCGTTTCATTAACAGGTGACTAAAAAAAGTCATTGAATTTAATATTTTAAAAAACTAAATCAATTTAATTATTTACTTTTACAGGAGGTCGTTTTTCTTTTAATTCTTTTAATAATTCATATGTCACACCATCACATACATCCAGCGGTGTTTGACCCTAAATTAATTCAATAAAAATTATTTCGAAAAATTTCTTCATTTTGTTTTTACTGCAAAATTTTTTGAATCTAAATCTGCATTTCTTTCCAAAAGAAATTTAATAATATCATGTTTATCCCAATGTGCAGCTGCATGTAAAGGTGTCCAACCATCATTATCAACTGAATTTATATTTGCACCAGCACGTAATAAAATACTAAAAGAATATAATTCATATATCTATATTTCTATCTATTGAAACATACTCAATAACATCTAAATATCCTTTCGCACACGCAACATGTAAAGCAGTAGCACCCGTTCTTGCATGTACAATAGTTTCTGGTAAAGATTTCGAATTAGTTTTTTGATTATTATTTAACCAATCTTGTGCATGTTTAAGCATTAATTGATGTTCAATATTTCTTGCTTGTTCATCATCAATACCTTTTCTTCTCATATCTTCTTCCAAACAAGCAATTATATCATCACCTTCAGCTATATCAATTGGTAATTCACCTTCATTATTACAAACATCAACAGTAGCACCACGAGATAATAAATATTTAACAATATCAATATTTCCACAAGATGATGCTGCATGTAAAGGTGTCCATCCTTCATTGTCTTGACAATTTATATCGGCAGAACGATTGAGCAAATATTCTACCATGAGCAAATTATTATCAATACAAGCTTGATGAAGTGCTGTGAGTCCATCAATATTTGATGTATTTATATCAACTCCACGTTGTAATAATTTTTCAACTTCATCACGATCTGATGATGAACATGCAGCTAAGAAAACATATGCTTGTTGAAATTTGACACGTTGAGAGATTTTAACATTTGATGATTCTCGATTTGTTTCTGATTCATCCCAACGACGTAATTGTTCACGACGTTTAGCTATTGCACTCGATTGACGATTGACTTCGTCTGATGGTGATGGATTTATTCCACTTAACATTAATCAAATTTATTTATTATTCACATTGGATGGACATATTGAAAGAGATATCTTCTATAGAGACAAGAAAAGACTAAATAAACAACATCAGAACAAACAACAAGTTGCGGCCATACTATAAATATTATCAACAAGGTCAATTTATTTAGAGAATTTATATCATTCGATTATAACTTGGATTTTAATTGATTTTATATTAATCAATCAAAGATATTCTTAATAAAAAAAATATATCGACTATTTTTTATCCAATTTTTTATTACTATTGATGTCGCTAGTTGACAATAAAATTGTATACAGTTCATAAGGAAATATTATTTTTGAAGAAAAGAAAAAGTATGTCAAGACACAGTTATAGATTTTTATATTAGATTAGAGAATTAAAACTATTTATTTTTCTATATAATTTATTTAAATGACTCGAAAAATATTCTCAATTTTTCTATACAATTAAAATTCTATTTTTTGAAAGAAATTTTTAATTTCATTATGAATTTTTGTATTTGTTAATTTTTAATAGATTAGTTTTGTTTCTATAATTAGCATAAAATTGTTTGTTCGTTCTTTATCCACATATCATTATTACTCTGTTTATATATATATAAACGACAGAATAAGAAGAATAAGTAACACAAACAGAAACAAAAGCGCAAATTCCACCGTTATGTCCTTGTTTCTAGTATAAATCTCGTCATAATCTCTATATTCATTGGATTCTCTACAGCTAATAACAATTATTTCTTTTCTTTCGACGTAATCAAATAACTAGATAAAAGAAATAATAATTTAAAAAAAGAGGAAGTTTAGATATATCAATGATTACTAAAATACTTGCCTATTTTGATGTAAAATAAATCTAATAATGAATAATCATAAATATGTAAAGAGTATTCACCAAACAACATAAATAGTCAGTGTGACCTTTTTAAATTTGAATAAGAAACCTACGCAGTCTTTGGGTTTAAATCACTGCTGAATCATTAGTATTATTCTGTGCAACCCACATTGATATTTACCAAGTATATCGAGTATCTCTATACTATAAAAGATTATCATAGATATCAATAGATCTAAGTTTAAACTTTAATTCAATATCGGTGACACCATGTTGATTTTTTTCTTTCTTATGATTTTTACAAAAATAAATGTTAATACAGCAGCTATTCAAGAGTTATCAGGGTTCTATAATTTTACAAACTGTGCATGTACTGTTCTAAGATGTTTAGAGCCTTCGTTTTATGAAATTAATCAAAATCAAAATGGAGATTTGGCAGTAACCTATCTTTACACTACATTAGTAGCACGTGGAAAAGCAACATTGGTTAATAACGGACAGCAAACACAAGTATCCCTGCAATGGTCTCAAACGGATTTTTATACAAATTGTACAGGTACATGGATACCAACAAAACGAACAATTGATTTAAACTGTGGTGATCAATTTCGATATTGTACGGGACAATTACAATGTCGTGGGAATAGTGGTGCATGTGCAAAAAATAATTCAATGACACTTAATATTCAATATGTTAGTTCTTTTTGGAAGATGATCATTAGTACAATATTCTTATTGTTAATTAAAAATATCAATTTCTAAGTTTTACTTATTAATTCTAATAAAAATGAATAAATCATATATATATATATTATAATACTCGTTTGTTCGATGAAAAAATGTTTGTCAATTCATGATTATTGAATTGCTTTATTTAATAGAGCATGAGTAACGATAGAAATTGTTAAAATATTAAATATCATTCATTTTAAATATTCTTTATGCAAATAGTTGTTAACATTAACGAAAAGTATATACAATACAACCTTGTATACAAATTTCTTTTTTATTTAATTTATCGTCCTATATCAATATGTATATACACACATATACATATATAAATTAAAATGAAGCGGAAAAAGAAAAGAATAGCAATGAAAACGAGAACGAAAAGAAAAACGAGAGCAAAATTAAAGAATGGGATGTCTGTACTCCATGACATTTGACAATGAAAGAGAGAGGGAAAGAGCTATGGTCTCTAATAATATTCTTTGTTTTGAATAATGTGTCACATGTATGTATATGTAAATGAAAGACTATTCATCTCAATATTAGATCTAATGAATGTCATTCAACATACTTCAGATATAAAGGAAGAATCAATAAAAATATTTAACTAATGTATTACTTCCTTTTAACTATTTTTGAGAGAACGATAGTAAATATTATTAGTTCATGTAGTATTTAACAATATTTGCTCGAAATACTCAACAGAAAGAATATGAGTATAAAAATCAATATTTTCTAAACGCCTACATTCTCAACATCATTTCATTTTATCATCATTCCAATATCTATCGCCTTCTTTATAATATCTGAGACTGTATCTAGTTGTATCTCATAGCAATGCATGTTATAACTAATTAGTTAGATATTATCTCTTTATATACATATAGAAATTTCGGAAAAAAAAGAATGTTTTTAGATAATTAAAAACAAAATACAATTTGAAAAATAAATACATAATCTAAATCTGTTGAACATTTATCATCAATACAAAATCATATCAATATTTTTACTATGATAATAGTAAGAAGAAGTAAATGAATTGTGTTGAACGAAAAATAATAATAATTTTTAATAACGGTCAAAAAAGTGCAATATATGACTTATCAATGATACAGTGAAAAGTTCATTTAAAATGTTTCTTTGATAAATATCGTTAGACTAAACGGTAATTAATAAAAAAAAAGAGGAGTGTAATATAGCGTAAATTTCTTTATATCAAGGTTGAACTGATAAGACCTTTCACGTTTTGTTTTTCTTTAATATTTTCATCTTTATATAAAGATTTATGTATTGAAAAATAGAAATAAAATTTAACGATAATAACAAATTCTACTTATTACCAGCTATTGTCTAAATGTGTCTCTTGTACAAAAGATTCCTTCTGTGATAAGACATACAATGATCAGATTCGATAAAACATCAAATGTTTAAAACTCAAGGGTGTGAATCAGTAATGGAAATACGACATGTTTTTATAGATCCAATTCGACATAATTATTGTTCAATTCTGCTTGGTTCACTTCACTTTTAGTGGAGCACGACCTGAATCCACAAAACTATTATTTATAAAAATATTTTCTCTCTCGTTGACAGTTTTCTTGATTTCAATTATTTAACAAGATGTCATTTAGTGGAAAATAGTCTATATATAAAAAGAAATTAATTTTACATACTTAATGTCTTAATATATTCAACATATCTGTTTACAATAGATAGGTAAAAATCAAGTTATTTTAACTAAAGAACTGGATTATCGAACATTATTCTTTTCTCATTGATGCATTCATAATTATAGTTCAACAACTAAATGAACTATCATAGGAGGATTCTTCTATTAAGAATGGCTTATTATCAATATTTATTTTTTTACATTAACAAATCTCATTGATACACTATATAACAGTTCACATAAATAAAACATATACTTATTTTAAGACAATACTATGATTTGTTATATTTTTTCTACTAAATATTTACATAGGGTTTTTAATCATAAACCTTTTTGAGAACTTTACGATAGACATAAAGTTTACAAAAAATAAAAAATAGACTACAGTAAATGTTGGATCACGTTTGACATTTATCCATCATTCCTTATATTTACATTACACTTACATCGGCACATTAAACGTTGATATTTCTCTTGTATATGACAGCTAGATTTAAAGTATAAACGTTATCTTTAATTAACTATGTTTATTTATAGTGAAGATTTTTATATACAATTTCACATAATACTTTTTAAAGCAAACACAGATAAACTATAGGAGAATGTCATTTTTTTGGGTAATAGTTTTGTTCACCAGAATTTTTTACGATGACGTTTGTTATTTTTCTTGAATAACTATAAAGTAAATTGGTTGTGAAAATAAAGTAAGTGAAAGAAATGAACAGCAAACAATTGTTACATTGTACAGTATCGTAAGTTGCATACGGTTGGCCTTATCAGATCATAAACATAGTAACCATTACAATTAGTTACAGAAACTGAATTTGACCAATTACAGGAATTACTAGCCCAATAGTAGCACACAGTACCAGTAACAGTACTACCGACTGCTGGAAGACTACCAGTATACCATCCAGGAGCATCAGTATTGCATCTATATATACTTGTATAATAATTAGCTAACATTGTGCCACCAGCACCTGAGAAACGAACCCATACTGGTGTGGACAAAAAATAATAATAATCACATTGACTAGTCGCGACTCCATACGTCATAAGTCGAGTAGCATCTGTAATTGATGTATAACTGAAGCATTGTGATGGTAGTGCAACAGATGTTGTTGTTGTAGCTAAATAATCAATAATATTTCATGTAGTTATTATTGTCAATAAAAATGAGATACGTAAATTTGAAAGGATATATAAGAAATTTTACAATTATTGATTTTAATAAAAACTATTCTAATAAAATAAATTTGATTCCTAAGAATTGAAGATCTTATCTATGTGTCTTTTACTCACTTTTAGATGTTGTACTTGTGCTTGATGTTGATGTGGATGTTGTTGATGCTGAAATAAATTACATGAAATTTCTTTTATTATCAACAAGAACAGTATTTGTCACGTACTTGTTTTACTTGTGGTTGATGTGGATGTTGACGTTGATGTTGATGTGGATGTTGAACTTGTAGATGTCGATGTCGATGTGGATGTTGATGTTGTTGATGCTGAAATAGATTATATGAAATCTCTTTTATTTACAACAAGAATAGGATTTGTCACATACTTGTTTTGGTTGTGGTTGATGTGGATGTCGATGTAGATGTTGACGTTGAACTTGTAGAAGTTGATGAGGTTGACGTGGATGTTGAGCTTGT